>LZPO01034769.1:31220-49974 GCA_001675575.1 Neotoma lepida
ACACACACACACACACACACACACACACACACACACACACACACACAGTCTGTTTGTCACCTAGTTTGTGGAAATATATATTCTTCATTTGTATAGGGATCTGAGACTTAGNAGGGGAAATGAGGCAAAGTATACNTAGAGCTTTGAGTCATATGAATCTATGTGCTATTTCAATGCTTTGCAAATGGAGGGCACTCAATACTGAGTGAATGAAGGGATTCCTGTAGAAAGGCTGGGGAGAGCTGTGTGGAATGGGGGCTCTTCTGACCTTATCAGAGCAATGCCAACGTAGTGGTGACTTGAGGGATGCACAGAGTGCCATAAAATATAGTGAGAGCCAGGTGTGGCAAAACACACCTGTAATCCCTGGCAAGAAGATTGTGAATTTGAAGCTAGCCTGGGCTACATAGTGACATCCTGGCTTTTTGTTCTATTATATGGTGTGCATGCATGTGTGCATGCATGAGGGTGCAGGCATGGCTGCACATGCATATGTGTGTGCATGCATATGGAGTTCAGAGTTTGATGTCACTTTTCCTTGATTGTGTCATTTACTGAGGCAGGGTCTCCTGAAGACAGAGGAGCTCTCCCATTTCGCTAGACTAGTGAGCATCTTACTCAGAGATCTCCTGTCTCTGCCACCGGAGCACTGGGATTGCCNGTGGACTGTCACACCNACCTGGCTTTTAGATGGGTGCTAAGGATCTGAACTCTGATCCCTACACCTGTGTGGCCCAGTACTTTGTCCACTGAGCATCTCCTCAGCTCCATGATACTCTGTTTTTTGGGTGGCAAAGGGGGGAGGGAGATGGAGAGGGCAGGGGTGAGAAGGACAGGAGCCAGAGAGAAAGTAAACTAATTTGCTACAGAGAAAGCCGAGACAAAGAGCACTTTAAGAACTAATCCTTGTGGGGAATGGATAGAGGGAGGTGGGGCTGGGTCCTGATGCTGATCTTGGAAGGCCATGCTCCGTTGGAGTTAGAGGAAGCACTGGCCTTGATTTCTAATTATCTGGTAAGATCAGATGGGGGATTGAGTTGGTAGCAGTAGGGAAGACCGACTTGATGAAAGGACAGATGATTAGAAATGCTAGCACAGAAAACAAGATTTATGGGGCTTCCAAAAAATCCCTCTTATTTGTCCTCTCACGGTGCAGAGGCTGTGGGAGAAGAATTAACAGGAACGGAGAGTGTAAAGTGGTACATCAGATTGTCTTTGATCTGCACAGTACTGGGCAGCTGTCTGCAAAGCAGCACTCCGAGCTGGGAAGACAGCTTGGAAGAACAACTCACTAAGATCTTGCTGTGCTGTGGAGCTCAAATCGCCTGAACAGCAGAGCTAGGGGAGGAGCCTCATTGACTCTACATGGGGGTTGTATCCACACCGAGTTAGTGGACACAACTGTGCCACTGGCGGTCAGCTGGCAGTTTTCATTTGTTTCATTCTGCTTTACATTTTAATTCCTTAGTCTGGAAGCCCTCGAAGCAGATGATGATTACTGCTCTTATCTGCTCTGGGAACTCGATGGCCACGTGAATCTGATGGGAGCCTCTAGCAGGTTTGGGCCCAGGTAGAATGGAGGCTGTTCCACCAAGGAAGATGTTAATTTGTCTGACTAGGCTGTGGAAGAGGCTTTGGGGCTGAGATTGGACTGTGGCCTTCTGGANTTCTTTTAGACCAGCACCCATATGTAGAATGCTAGTTTCCAGTTATTCTATGTAGATAGAGAATGTGAGTAGCATATACAATCTCTAATTTCCTAGTAGTCACATTAAACAACAACAAAGGGTCAGTGAGCTGTCAAAGCAGGTAAAAGGCACTGGCCACCAAGCCTGATGACCTGACTCAGTGCTTAGGACCCATGTGATGGAAGGAGAGAGAGAACCAACTCCCACAGGTTGTCCTCTGACCTCCACAAGTATTCCACAGCATGCATATGTGCGCACATACACAAGTAAATACATAAATATAATAACAATAGCAACAGGTGAAGAGACTGGAGAGAGCTTAGAGGTTAAGAGCCCTTGTCATCCTTTTTGTACCTTGGCCTCCTGGCTGCTGCACCTGGTTCCCCTCTCCTCTCTCTCCCTTCCCCTCCCTGTCTCCCCTGTGGCCCAGCTCAGCCTAGTCATCACTCTGGACTCTCCCAGATGTCCCTGCCTCTGACTATGGTCTCCCACATATCTATAATAAACTTTCTCCTCCACCATAAAAAAAAAAAAAGAGCCCTGTCGTTCTTACTAAGTACCTAAGTTTGGTTCCCAGCACCCACGTCAATGGTTTACAATCACCTGAACTCCAGTTCCAGGGGATCCAACAACCTCTTCATGCCTCTGTAGGCACCCACACACCACATGCATGCCATTGACAAGTGTGTGTGTGCACGACCTGGTACACACCCACCCACACACACCCACTCACACACNCCCACACACCCCCACACACACTATGCCCCACCTTTATGTCTTCCCGACCTTGGCAACCATTGATTATCTCACTGCCTCCACAGAGCAACCTCTTCTAGAATGGCCCTGTAACTGGAATCAGCCGTGCACAGTGTTTCAGCCCAGCTCCTCTCAGTAATGTTCATTTAAAGTTCCTCTGTGTCTTCTGTTGGGATTGAGAACTTTTTAGCACTAAATAATAGTCCATTTTTTTTTTTTGGATGCACCACAATGTACTGATAGAGTAAGACTTTTTACCATGAAGAATGACATGGACACACAGGGGACATACAGGGGACACACAGGGGAGAAGAGGTAGTGAAGGAGCTGAGGAACTGGGGGTGATTCAAACGTTTTTGATGACCTTCCTTTTTGTCTGGCTTAAAAGGCTTCAGGGGGCAGGGTGAGCATCTTGCAAAAATACATCCTGACCACAAATAAAGGTGACTCTCTCTCTGACCTCCTACCTTCCACAGCCTAGAATCCACTTAGTTCAGAATGTTCCTCTAAGTTGGCAAATGGCTGTGTCATATATTGTCTTCAAAGCAGTTTTATGAAAACATTTAGGCAAAGCAAGCTCCTTGAAGAGAATAGAGAGCTTAATTCCCGCAAGTACCAAGGGCACTGCTACTGCAAATGCTGTTGGCAAACCTTTTGGGGAGGTGGCTGTGTGCTATGTTTTTCTTTGGGGTGATTATGCGGAATGACTTGTCTCAGTAGGAATCACTCTTGGTGGTGGGGGCTGGGCATATGGGGCTATCAATTCCGACAACTTAGTCCACAAATAGGGAAAGGCCATTCATCAGTATGGCAGCCCTGACTGATAAAATGTATTCGATGGAAGACGATGACATTGCAACTGTTCTAAATCTTAAATGCAAGGTCAGCCCTCAATGAGATGTGTTCATATCAGAAAGTTGGCCTATTTGCGTTTTATAAACAGTTTCATAACCTCTTTGCATGTGTGTGCATATTTGTGTGCTTGAGTGCACTTGTGTGTGGAGGCCAGGGGTCACCAGTAGGTGTCATTTCTCTTCTGGTGGTACCCATTTTGTTTTTTGAGGCAAGAACTCTCATTGGCTGGAGCCTTGGTGATTAGGTTGAGCTGGCTGGCCACTGAGCCCCAGAGATCCATGAGTCTCCCAGCTTTTTTCATATGGGTTCTGGGAGTCAAACTAAGGTCCTTATGCTCATAAGGCAAGCATGTTATGCTCGAACCCATCACCCAGCCCCAGCATCTTCTGAGTACCACTGGAGTGTAGCTCGAATGTTTCTCCAGTCCCGCCAGCGCCCCCCCCCTGCAGTCCCGTGACCCACATATAAAATAATCACTCAGAAGCTTATATTAATTATAACTTCTTGGCCATTAGCAGGCTTATTATTGACTAGCTCTTACACTTAAATTAACCCATAATTCTTTTTTTTGGTTGTTTGAAACAGGGTTTCTCTGTGTAGCTTTGGCGCCTTTCCTGGAACTCACTCAGTAGCCCAGGCTGGCCTCGAACTCACTTAGTAGCCCAGGCTAGCCTTGAACTCACAGAGATCTGCCTGCCTCTGCCTCCTGAGTGCTGAGATTAAAGGAATACGCCACCACGGCCCGGCAACCCAGAATTCTTATCTATGTTTAGCCATGTGGCTTGATACCATTTCTCAGTTCTGCCTTGTCATCTTGTTTTCTCTGTCTCTGGCTGTCGACTCTTGACTCAACCTTCCTCTTCCCAGAATTCTCCNTGTCTGTTCACCCCGCCTATACTTCCTGTCTGGCTACTGGCCAATCAGCGTTTTATTAAACCAGCATTATCCCACAGCACTGGAGGAAATGATTGTGGGGCTAATATTAAAAGCTTTCCTCTGGAATCAAGCCTACATGGAGCCACTGTTGATCCCAGTTCATGTCCTTCTTATTGTGTGAAGTCACTTGAGAGTGACACACAGGTAATGGCAGTTTTGATATGCTTATCATTTTGGTGGAAGAGCCCATTCTCTGTTTGAACAAGTGGTGTTTGCCACAGGAAGCTTTTAGGTTTTACATTCGCAGACCAGACCCACCAGGTCCTGTTGAACCAGAGCAAGAGACAGACCAGTTTAGTAACCCATCCCCAACCTAAGGCACCCATCTCCAAGCTTTAATTTTCTCAGTGATAAGATTGAGAATTGCCTGCTTGAGAAAATACTTGCTTTAACAGCCTCCAATGCAATGGTCCAGGAAGACATTAGTGTCATGAGTTGCTGTGCTTGGGGGAAAGAAAGCCTCCTTTATTAAGACTTTGTGGGTGTTTTTTTTTTTCAGCTTATTTTCAAAATGTCTACTGTCCACGAAATCCTGTGCAAGCTCAGCTTGGAGGGGGATGTAAGTATCTAGTCTCTCACTTTGTGTGATCTTGCAAATTGGACATCTGTTGAACTGTGCTGTAATCTCCCTGTGTACACAAGGAAAATGGGGCCATAATTCAGTCATTATTAGACAGCTCCCCTGCGCCCCTGTTCCTCATGGCTTTAACTGTTCCTAGCAGTTTCATTTGAAATAAATGTCACAGTGCTAAAACCTTTTTTGGCATCGAATGAAACTTGGATAGCATCACTGAGAAGGACATGGCTGGAATTGTGTTCTGTTGGACTTACTACATGAGTGGTAATTATTGCTTTGGTAACGTGCGAGTTTTTAATGTCAAGCCTTGAGGTTTTATTTATCATAAGCTTCAGCCATGTCAAAAAAACAATTCCAGTGTCTTTTAGGCTTCTTAGAATGTCTGGAATATTCTTCTAGGCACTAGCCTATGACTATTATTATTATTATTATTATTATTAACCCACTGAGTCCAATTAGTGCTGCCCATGTGTGCATGAGCCTACATCCACTGGACCATGGGTAACCTACCAGTGAGCACATCCCCAAGGAAAAGTGCAAAGCAACCATCATCTACCGTGCTTCCTCAGTTAGAGTAGGGTCTCAGAGCCTCTACTTTTCTGTTTCTAATCTAGCACCCGGGAAAGCTTTCTACAAAGTAAACCGGAATGTATCTTTTTTAAAAGAATATAATTAATATAATTAATATAATTAATATAATTAATCATAGGGCTTTGTTGTTTTATTTTGTTTTTCTTTTGTCTATGAGGAAGCTCAGAATTAAAATTTGTCTTTTAAAGAGTCACTCAAAAGACAGGTGACAACTTGGGTCATGTTTTCTAAACCCTTCTTTATTGTCTGTGGCACCTGCTATCTTAATGTGCAAATGAATGGGCCTGCTGGAACACAGACTCTGTGGAATATTAAAGCCTTTTGTTGTTTCCTCATTTAAATCTTGCCTCGTCTTGGAACTTGGCCTGCTGTTAGGGCCTAGACAAGTCTTGCTGTTATATAATTCGTTTCTCCAACAGATTTTATCTAATGCCTTTGATAATTAGATTGTTCTTGCTGTCAAGTTTCACGAGAAGTCACTATGGCTGTGGCCAGATTGGCANACTACATGCCTAAGCTTAGCTTGTGTAAAGCCATAGGTTCCATCCACAACACTGCAGAAACCAGGTGTGCACATCTGTAATCTCAGCACTTGGGACATGGAGGCAGGAGGATTAAAAATTCTAAGTTATCCTTGGCTGTATATCAAGTTTGAGGCTAGCCTGAGACCCTTAAAATAAAAATTTTGTGAGAGAGCTATTCAGTTACTATCGAAGTTATTCTACCCTGGGAGTACATGTGGAGAGAGGGGACTAAACTAGAAAATGGCCTATATTGCCCATTATTGTAAGGGAAGGAAAAAGCATATTTACCTAATAACTTAATTTTCAGACAAGTGGATTTTACAGACATCCGATTATCCATTTCTTTATGTCTCTAGAGCAACCACAGAGCCACACCCACCTCTCACCCACTCATGGATATGACGACAGCCTATCACCTGACCAGTGAGCCGGGTGTGCTGTGGATGCATGGCCAGCTGCCTACCCTTGTCAATAAGTTACTGGTGGCCCTGTTAAGAATCAGAAAAGAATTTTCCTTAGATTCCTGCCCACTTTTTTCTGTAGCTACCAAGAACAAATACAGAAAACATTTCCAGAAAGCACTTTGCCTGAAATTTCCTTCATTTATCTATGTCACTTCATCAATCTCCCCAGAGCGTCCCCCTGCCTGAGCCACTGGTGTCCAACCTGCAAACCCATAGGCCACATGTACCCCAAGATAGGTATAGATGGGGCCCACCACAAAATTATAAACTTACTTAAAATACTAGGGGATATTATTTTGTAACTCAGTCACCTCCTTTTTGAACATGAACTTTGTAGATAGTAATGTTATGCCACAAGGTTGAGCATGCCTGAAAGTGGTGAAATTAGGCAAGGCAAACTTTGATAATGCATTTGTGTTTCAGAATCATGAATATGAACCAGATTTGCCATTTGGCCCCATTTAACAGATGTCTGACCCTGAGTTTAGAGTTCTAGTTTTTCCCGAGGGACACTTAGGAGTGTGGATCTCAGCTGCTTCCTCGTGTCACCTCGATAGTGACACAGTGGTCACTAGTGTGACCCAATGGTGTGGGTGCTGGGCTGGCTCTGGAAACCTGTGGGTGAGGAGATCATTGACATTACCACAGTTAGCTGACTCTTCATGGAAGCTGCCCTGAGGTTGGTCATCATCATGTGTCACCATCACTTGCTGTATATACCAGGGTGGTTGTGAAATGGGGCATTGCAGGAGGCAGAGCCACTGTGTAGGGGATGCAGCAGTGGTAGATGGTTCAGGACCACCCACCAATCCAAGCCACATCACATTGTTTGCCCTTCATTTTGGGCCAGGCTATCCCTGCATGAACATTTCAAAAGAGGAGGGAAGCTAAAGGCATAGAAGAGAGAATGGATAGAGAAGTAGGCCTTTGTCTTGGGGGTTGGGCAGAGATTCCCATTCATCAGTGCAGGAAAGTGGTGGGCTCTGACAGGCATCCGGAGAGGAAGGACTATTTAAAAGACAATAAGGAAAATGTGTCAGGCAGAGCAGTAGGCAGGGGCATCCTGGAGAAGGCAGAGGAGAGAGAGCACTGAACAGAAGGGAGAAGGGAGAAAAACAGGAACTTATCAAAGTAAAGAGGATGTGGGTNGGCTCACACCCACCCTGATGCCACAAAGGTAGTCACAGCACAGACCTGGAGAAAGTCCCTTCCCTTGCACAGCCCAGAGAGACATGGGGATGAGCGTTGCTCATTAGCTTATTTGTTTTTATTTTGGGATCAGGGCCTCATGTATCCCAGGCTAGCCTGAAACTTGCCATGTAGCTGAGAATAACTGAACTTCTGATTCCCCTGCCTCCATTTTCCAAGTGCTGGGATTACCTTTCCCCACACATGTGCTGCTGGGGATCAAACTCGGGGCTTCATGCACTCGGGGCAAGCACTCTACCAACTGACCCACATCCCCAGTCCTGAAGTCACTGTTGAATGAGTTGGACTCTGGGCAGCACAGGCCTGGAGTAACACTTGGCAGTGCACACTCATCTTTCAGACATGTCCACAGTTGTAACTTAGTTCAGATTCTTGCTAGACTAGTTTCTTCCTCTTCAGAAACTTGAGTAGATGCTGGTCTCAGATCCCTCACTTGGTGCCCTCTGCTTTGAAGCTCTCATTACAAGTAAAATGCAGAGTAGAAGAAGTGCAGTATGGTCTAAACTCTGTCTCTTATACACATCTAGATGTGTATAAGAGACAGGTCTCATGTAGCTGAAGCTGGCCTTAAACTCATAATATAGCTGAGGATGACTGAACTTATGATCCTCCTGCCTCTACCTCCAGAGTGTTAGGATTATAGGTGTGGGCTACCAAGCCCAGTTTATGTGTGCTGGGAGATGAAGTGTATGCTAGGCAAGTACTCCGCCAGTTGAGTTCCATTCCCAGCATCAAAATGAACCTTCTATAAAAGAAGACAGCTGGAGTGTGGGAGCCTGTTAACACCTATTTACTTAGCACGAGAGTGGTTAGAGTTACTAAGAGAAATGGGAGTACAGAATCTGGTTTCCNGGATGTTCTTTCATTGAGAGGATTTGCAGTGTGTTATTTGAGTGTGTTTGTGTTCTCATCTCAGCACTCCACACCCCCAAGTGCCTATGGGTCAGTCAAACCCTACACCAACTTTGATGCCGAGAGGGACGCTCTGAACATCGAGACGGCTATCAAGACCAAAGGTAGGCAATGCACCTGTCTTCTCCTTGTCAGGATGGCCTCGAACTCATAGTGCAGCCGAGTCACTACCACCTGTGATTCCAGCTCCAGAGTATCAGATGCCCTCTTCAGGCACCACAGTCTTATGCACACACACACACACACACACACACACACACACACACACACACACACACCTTATAATCCATTTTCTTAAAACAATTCCTTTTTCACCATGGGCATGTGATTCTTGTGATTTCTCCATATACCTTTGCAGAAACACCCTAGAGGTTAATAGTTAACTCATTTGACAAAGATGTTCTCTTCTACAAGCTTAGCACAAAGGGTGCTTTTTATCCCTGCATGAGAAAGTTCTTAGGCTGCTGGAATGTAANACTGCACAGATGAACTCTAGCCACAGCTGAAACNCTCACATTAATAAAAATACTTCCAGGCCCTCCCTGAGTCATCAGGAAAACACTAGTTCCCAAGCAAAGAAAGCCCTAAGGGCTGAGGCATGGGCTCCCACATTCCTGTGTGGGCAAGCNTGGCTGACATCACTACCGTCATCATCTTGGTCCTCTTCACCAATATTTATTAAGTGCTTACCATGGGTAGATAATGCATTTGACCCATTCTGGAGCTTCCTGCTTAGCTGATCTTCAAATTAATTTCTGATGCCATGTGCCGTTCCCAGTTTATATATGACACCACAGAGGGTTAGTTAACATGTTTCTTGTCTTTTGGCCTTGGTTCAGACTTGGATTTAAACATAGTCCTGCCCATCCCCAACTGTGTCACAGCCCCCAGCTGTTAGGATTAGATTCATCACTTTGTCTTAGATCATTTCCAGGCATGAAAACCAGCATGTGGTCTGATCCTGTTGCTATCGGATATGCATCACAGTTGTGGTCCAGCATTAGCAAGGGCACCTGTTTCTTCTTCCTTTTAACCCACCCAACCCCCAGCATTAGTGCTCGGTGTTGCAGTTGGAGACACTCTGTCATTTTGTGTGTGTGTGTGTGTATGTGTGTGTGTGTATGTGTGTGTGTGTGTGTGTGTGTGTGTGTGCCAGGTGGTTTTAGTAGATAACAGTTTTCTTCAGTCTGATGCTCTTTACAATAAAAGATTTAACATGTATTGTTTTAAGTGTATTTTGCAGATGTTTATCAATATTGACAATTATCAATATTTAACATCATTCACTTTAAACCTGTCAGTTCTGCAGGAAAATGGCAATAAAATATAGTATAGTATAGTCTATGTTATTATGATAGCTACAATATTTACTCAAAAAAGGGGAAAAACAAAGGCACTGGTAACTGACTTACAAAGTTATGAATTATTGATTCTTATGTTTTCAGTATATTCTGTTTCTGTGTTTTCCAAACTTTCCATGATAGTTATGCATGGCCTTTCTGGAGACAGGCAGGACAAGTTCATTANAAANGTGCCCCTGATATTTCAGATAAGTAACACCACTTAGGTAATGACCCGACAGGAATCTGGAGTGATTAAGACAGTCCTGAATACCTTCACCCCAGATGCTTTATCAGGAGCTGGCGTTGTCTTGACATCCGAGTAAACAGGGCAAACCTTGAGTGTTTGTAGAAACACAAACCAGGGCTGAAGGATGGCTGTCTGCTCCCTAGTGACCTTGCTCCTGACGCAGATGAGATGAGCTCTTGCAGGCTCCTAAGAGCAAGGAGAGGAGGAGCCGGGATACACTGCCAGGAAAAGAATAGTTGCTATTAAACATGAGCACTGGGCATGGGAGGAAGCTTGGTGTGAGGACAGTTATTAGGAGGGGCAGAGTTGGGGGAGATCTGGCTCTGGCTCTACCCTGCTAGCTTTCTCCCGGCACCTGTGATCCCGGCACCTGTGAGAGCTCATCTTTGGGCATTCTGGTGGCCCACTTTTAAAGTGGGCATCTCTGCTGCCTCGTTACAGTTCCTCTTTCTCGCTTCATCCCCTGTTCCTTACAGTGTCCCTTAGCAGATGGGACAGGTGTCTGTGCATTTGCTACTCCAGAGGTGCAGGACTTCTTTTATCCCCGAGTCCCTAACAGTTGCCAAGCATGGCTGTACTCCAGTATCCCCCTTCCACAGCCTCCCCCAGTCTAGGTCTTGCAGTGTAGCCCAGGCTAGCTCAAGCTCTTGATCCTCTTCCCCTTGTCACCCTATTTCTGGGATCACCTCCGTGCCTCCTGTGTTCCCACTCCATGCCTCCATCATAGTCCTTGTCACGCTGTCACACTTACTGCCCTCTAAATCAGTCTCTGCTTAAGTGGTTTTATTTATTAACCTTTAAAACATTGATTTATTTTTATTTTCTGTACATTGGTGTTTTGCCTGCATGTATGTCTGTGTGAGGGTGTCGGAAGCCCTGGAACTGGAGTTACAGTCTTGAGCTGCCATGTGGGTGCTGGGAATTGAACCCGGGTCCTCTGGAAGAGCAGCCAGTGCTCTTAACCACTGAGCCATCTGTCCAGCCCCCTTAACCTTTTAAAAATGCCCATGAGATTGTGTGAGGAGGTAAGAGCCCACATAGTATTCAAAAGGTGCAGAGGTATCAGAGCACAGAGGGAGCACAGATGCGTTTGTGGGACAGGCAGCAAAGGTTCACTACAGAGGCTGAATGTCACCCAGAAGACTGAAGGGTCCCCATGAGCTTTGATCCATTTTCACCAACTGAATGTAGCTCACTCTCATGAGCCAGCTTAGTTTCTAGTCGGAGGGATGTTGAATATGTTTTCCTCACATTACCTGAACCCAGTGNAGAGTTGTCGTGTGTTTACTCTCTGGCCTGAGGTAGANCANGCAACACCTNATGTATAATTTATGTCTAGTTAGAAGCTGAGTGAAGCCATGCAAAAGTAGTAATATTGCTTAATTAANAAGAGGGTTCTGAGACTTGATCCNTAGGAGTCTCTTGGTCTAGAATGGCCTTGGGTTAAATATATACCATGGAGTGTTCAACACAGCTGGGGATGGTTTACCATATGGGTCCAAATAACTAGAAAGGAAAGTCAGCTAAATTAGAAAAGGATGAATCTCGACTCCATGAAATAGATGGTAATTAGCAACNGCACAGCCCTGGAGTTAGCGCTGGTGCCAATGAATCCGAGCAGCTTTGGCGTCTGCAGAGGGGAGGGCCGGGAGTTGCTCTATTATTGCCAGTTTTGATTGGAGCAGTATTTGTGTTCTCCNGAAGGGCGAGGCTCTCCCTCCTCATGAGCGAGCCCAACTAGAGAAGTGAGTTTCTGCACTTCTTTTCTCTTATATTTTAAAATAGAACCACCTAAGATTCCCAGCAAGGCCACAAGACCACCCTCCTATGTACTGGAGAGTGAGCCAGGACGGGTAATTTGGGTTTCACTTGCACACTTGGAGGTGAATGCGAGTAGCTGAGTGCAGCAATTAAGAGGGTGCCAGGAGGAATATTAGCTGGGGACCAGAACCTCTTACTTAGAAGATTGGGGAGGTGAAGGTTGAAGAAAACCCTGCCACTGCTGTGGGACACACTGGTGAGGAAGGCCTTTGGAACTCATTGGCCCAGGGCCATCTCATTCTGCTAGAAGGGAACCTGTCCACCCTTCCTTTGTAGAGGCCTCTCTTGGGCTTGAGGGTCACTGCAGACCAGCCCTCATCCTACAGCTCTTCTCAGAGGCCGACAAGGCCCCTGTTGAGTCACAGTTGCTTTAACTCCCAAGCACAGCTTTCCTAAGGGTATTGTCTGCATAGCTGTGTAGGAAAACACAAGGGAAGGAGTCCCCAGTGCCCTTTCATTGCTGGCATCAGCCTTCATTGGCTACCTCTCCTCATCCCTTTCTTCTTTGTAAGAATTGCCCTTCTGTCCACCGAGGAAATCCAAATACCAGTTTCACCCAGAGACAACAGAAGAAACCAGATNCTTATCTGGCATCTGCACGATGGTTTGAGTGAAGAGTGAGTCTGCTGGTTTCTGTTGCAACTTGTTCAGGTTTGTCCTTCCCCATTCCCTGAGGGACTGGAGTAGCAGGGCATAAAAAGGTGCCCATTTTTCACATGTGTTACTCCATTTACGATTGGATTTGCTTCTTTGTGTTTCCCTACTGGTACTACATGGAATTTTAGAAACATATTAGATTGTTCTCTGAGCATTAGAAGGGCTTTATTTATTTATTTATTTATTTTTTAAGTCAGGGTCTCTTGTATCCCAGGCTGGCCTAGAACTTGCTATGTAATCAAGGATGACTTTAAATTTCTAATCCTCCAGTTTCCACCTTCCAAGTGCTAAGGTTACAGGTATGCACCACAACACCCAGGTTGTGTGGTGCTTGGTTCCAGACTCAGGACTTCATGTATGCTAGGCCAGCATGCTACCTACTGAGCTACATCCCCACCTCTGGGTTCTGNATTACTAATGCATCCCTTGTCTGTAACAAAGTAGGCTAGGCCTTGGGTCCTTTCTAAGAAACTTAACCAAGGTGATATCAGAACAGAGTGGGAATAGAAGTTTGATCTCTGGGTTAAAATGCCTTCTTGGGTACTCAGCTAAGCTAGGCTGTCCTTGAACTGGGTCCATGTCCCACAGCTATACCACACCTNTCAGAGGCCTNATGTTCCTCAGCCCCTACCCTGTGTATATGTTTTCTCTCCCAGCTCTCAGGGAGCTTCCATAGTTTACCTTGAAACTGTACTGTTAATCTCCTGAGCGCNATTAGCAAACAGGGCCCTGTCTTCTGTCTGCCCTGTGTTTTCATAGGCCAGTAATTGAATCCAGGCAGGGGCTAGCTCTGTCTCAGAGAAGCCCAGGGAAGGACTTGCCTCCTATCATTTATTCAATCTTTTTTGTGTTCTAGCAAAATGAGTTTTACCATGGTCCCTGTTTTATGTCTGTGAACGCTAGGCATCAGGAGAGAAGAGGGCGCCCCCAGGTCATACAGGCCTGAGTTCCAGATACTTTCCAGAATATCGTCTCTGTTGCTGCTCCTTATGCAGAGGCCTCCTGTGTTAGTTAGTTTTCTCATTCCTGGGTCAAAATACCNGACAAAAGCAATTTAAGGGAAGGAGGGCTCACGATGGGAGCATATCATGGTGGGGAAGTCACGGCAGCAGGAATGGGAGACAGCCAGCCACACTGCATCCACAGCCGTGAAGTAGAGAGAGATGAACGCTGGTCCTCAGCTCACTTTCTCCATTTTATNCAGTCCAGGACCCCAGCCCATGGGATGGTGCTGCCCACNTTACAGTGGGTCTTCCTACCTCAGGTAACCCTANCTAGGTAACCCGTCACAGACATGCTTAGAAGTTTGCCTCATAGGTGACTCTAGATCCTGTCAAGTTGGTCATACTGTCATAGTACCCCTGGGTCCCTGGCCCAGTCCTCTCTGTGGCATACTTCAGACTCTGTCACAAAGATGATTTCTTCTAAGCTAAAACTATCAGGCTATCTAGCAACCCGAGCTGCAGTTTCCCCACCCCTGCCCCCTACTCCTGGTGACCTAGATAAGGCAATTTTCCTTTTCTTTCCAACCAGACAGCTCCTGTCCTGAGGCCTCTTGAGCCCTCATCAAACAAATGAAATCCACTCTTTGTGCAGTCAGCATGTCTCTGCCGTTATGAGTCAGCATCCTGTTCCAAACAGTTCTTGGTCTCTTGCCACAGACAGTGGAAACACGAATTTTCCATGGAATGCAGGAGCATGGAGCAGACTTGGGATTTCTACCCACAGAGAGTAGGAGGGCGGGCGCCAGCCTTGTGGGTTTGGATTCAGCCAGTACTTGAAACTTTTTTTTTTTTTGGTTTCTCAGAGACAGAGTGTCTCTGTGTAACATCGCTGGCTGTTCTGGAACTTGCTTTGTAGACCTGGCTGTCCTCAAACTCACAGAGATCCGCCTGCCTCTGCCTCCCAAGTGCTGGGAATAAAGGCGTGCGCCACCACCACCCAGCTACTTGAAAAATATGGTGGATGGTTGAAAAGACCCAAGCTCCCAAAGTCACTGCTGGAGCCCAGCTGTCAGTCACGCCTTCTTAGAGCTGTCATTTAGCAAAGCCCTTCCTTAGGTTGACAGGAACAATGACTGACTTTCCCCATGTCTTCAGTTGGAATACTGAAAATATGTAGATGACTAGATTAGCTAACCATTCTCATCCAAGGAATACATGCTTAGCCTCTACCCTGTATCCCTGTGTTATNTTCTCACCTGGGGTCTTTGCCAGTCTTAGACAACTTTAACTTCTCAGGTTTCAGTAGGTTTAGTAAATTTTAAAAAGATCGCCTGAGTGGGTAGCAGTTAAGAATGTTTGCTGCACTTGCAGAGGACCCAAGTTTGATTCCTTNCCAAGGAGTAGACTGACCTTCAGTTTGGCTAACTGGATACAGGGCTGCTGAAAGACATGCCCAACACTCCTTTGTTGGCTGAGAACTGGGATTGCAGTTTGTGTAGCTATCTCTGTCTAGGTGTTATTTCTTGCCTGGGTTGTTTAGAGAAAAGTAAATATTTCCTTCTCAAAGACTGCAGTCAACCCTCTGCCTCATGAAAGCAGGCGATGCTGTAACAGTACAGCACAAAGGTAGATTTCCTCATTCCCCAGCCTTGGTCACCCATCTCTGTCAGAGTCCCATAGAAGGGATTATCTGGGAGTTGGTGTTAAAATGCTGCTTTTGGGGTCCCAGTTCCTAGAAAGCTCTAATGAGTAGAGCTCTGATGGAGTTTTGTCATTTGCATTGATTGGTTGATTCATTTACTGTATGTGAAAGAATGCCGTGGTGCACATGTGGAGGCCAGAAGACAACTTTTGGGAGTCAGTCCTCTCCTTCTATGACATGGGTTGCTCCAAGGCTCAAATTCTGGTCCTCAAGTTTGGCACCCATTGCCTTTATTCACTGAGCCGTATTGCTTGCTTGGGACCGAGTTTTTAGTTAAGTGTTCTGGGATTTCAGAACTGGTCAGCTGAGGGTCACATTCTGCCTTATAACCTTAAGGAGTCTGACTAAATCTACTGCCGTCCCTGATGACATCTAAATGTGGGTTAATGTCAGGTTCTGTCAGAGCTTCGATGTGGAACTGCAGGTCTTTGTTCATTGTCCCCAATGTGGGCAAATGTAGAGAGTGTGACTCAGAGGAGCCAGCATTTCCACAGGTCACTGATGCAGACCTGAGCCCCTGTCTCACCTTTGGACTCCCCATCTATAAAAGAAAAAGAGGCCCACATCTCTTTCACCCCATTTCTTAATAGTTTGAAAGCCTTGACACGTGACTTAGGCTGACTCCAAACCTGCAATCCTCCTGCATCAGCCTTGTAAGTGCTGAGGTTATAGATCTGTGCCAGATCATGCTCGGTGTCTTCTGAAGTGAGGTCACTGGTTGGTTCCGGTTCAAGGACTGAACATTCATTGTGTATTTAACCCTCCCCCCGCCCTTTGTGACCATTAGGATGAATTTTGCAAGTGTATTTAATCATTTTACCCCTCAGATGATTACTGCTAAAATTTTGATAAATACACTTCTAGATCCAGTCCTATACACGGATACATATTCTTTTTCTTTCCTTTTTTTTTGTTTTTGTTTTTTTGAGGCAGGTTTTCTCTTTAATCTCAGCATGCAGGAAGCAGAGGCAGGCAGGTCTCTGTGAATCTGAGGCCAGCTGGGTCTAAATAGTGAAACCCCATCTCTAAAAAAAAACAATAAAAACAAAATTAAGAACTAAATAAAAATTAGATTATAGTGGGCCCACTGGTTTACAATCTGTCTTTGTTTGTATGTTGATTATTTTCCTCACATCAGTGGATACTTCCATGCTGTAATTTTAAATGACCATATAGTACTCCAGTATGTGGACAAAAGGATATTTAACCAGCCCCTTACTGGAAATCCAAGGGTGACATCAGCATCCTCAGAGCCGACCCAGGGTCTAGCAATAGGGTTTCTGTGTTTACACTGACTGCCCTAAAATCTAAGCTGAAGCCAGTGACATTTATTAATGGGTTAGTATGTTTATTGGTGTGACTTCACTTTGAAATGAGTATTTAAAAATGTTAAGCCATCTTTATTTTTTTAATTTATTATTATTTTTTAATGTACATTAGTGTGTTGCCATGGGAAGTTTCAGGTCCCCTGAAACTGGAGTTACAGACGATTGTGAGCTGGCATATGGGTGCTGGGGAGTTGAACTCAGGTCCTCTGGAAGAGCAGTCAGTGCTCTTGACCGCTGAGCCATCTCTCCACCCCCATCTTTATTTTTATACCCAGAAATTGTAACTTTCTAATGCCTATGAAGCATCAGGATGTGTCCCCTGTCCATCTGCTCATTGTTTTGCTCCAAAACATCATAGCTCTGGGCTCTTGAGTGCTCCGGGATGCCTCCAACTTCTTGTACGACAAGCCGTGTGCAGTCTGTGAGTGACCTTGTGAGCTCAGTGACTCTGGAATTACCTCCCCAGTTATGGCAAAGACTTTTCATTTTATTAAACAAAGTTCCTAGTCAGGCAGGAGAGAGCCTTCTCTCTGCCTGAATCCTTAAGACCGAGCTTCCCCGACTTAAATGACATGTGAGGAATATTTCTGATATAAAATTGGAAACTTTCAGATACCACTAGGCATTGCTTATCTTTGTAAATACACATGTTCCAATTAAAATAGGTACTGAAACATTTGGGTGGCACTTCAAAACTCCCAATTTAGATTTAATTTAGATTAAAACACTTACTCTTTTTTAATACAGTTATAAAATTGATTATTAAAGTCACCTATTGAAGATTGAAAGCACAGGATGTGTGTTTTCCTTGTGAGACAATCTCGTCTTCAGTAAGTGTGGTTCTATTAATCAATTAAGCTATTAAAATATAACTGCCATATTAAGCCTGACTCATTTGTCATGACAGCTGGTATAATTATAGAAATTATACCTAGCCATTTATACAGTCGTAATCTTGCAATAAATATAAATAATTGTCTCTATTAATTCATTTTGAAGGTTCTGTCTATTAATTCTCCAGTTAAGTGGCAACTTGGGGACCTTCATTTAAAATCCTCCTAAATCTTGGTTGTTCGTTCCGTCTGACTGCCAGAGTTCCACACACAAGCACCTCCCACGGTTGATTTCAGGAACCAATTCATGAATAAAATGGCTTTTTAAGTACCTATATTTTTTTTGAGGCCCCAGGTCTAAGGCTTTCTGGGACAGAGGGCAATGAGAGTGTCTGTGTTGGGTTGGGAAGAGGGAAGGAGCTACTCTTGACATCCTAGTGTTGGGTGTGGAAAAGAGCACATGGATCTCACTGTTTAACAGTCCTTTGAGGGAAGAGAGTGTGGTGGGGTAACGGTTCACAATTGATTCTCCACAGGAGTGGATGAGGTCACCATTGTCAACATCCTGACTAATCGCAGCAATGCNCAGAGGCAGGACATCGCCTTCGCCTATCAGAGGAGGACCAAGAAGGTACTGGGGTGGAGGGCAGGCCTCGCTGAACTAAAGTCCTCAGATATCACCTACTTGGTTCTTAATTATTGTGTGTGTATGTGTGTCACTTGTTTGTGTCACCTGTATACCCCAGGGTAGCAGGCTTTGGAACTTCCCAGTGATTTTCCTGTCTTCATCTTCCATCTTGTCACAGAAATGCTTGGGTTACAGATGTGTGCTACCACATCTGGCTTTTTCTTTTTAACATCTAGCACCATTACCTGCTGAGTCATTCCCAGACTCCCCACCCCCTGCCCAACTTTCTTTCTGTGAATTGTGGCTCTTCTTTAACCAAAAAGAGCCTTCTAGAACTCTTGGATGTCCAAGGTTTCCCTCTTACATCCTTGTGAGGGTTGCTACTCACACAGGTACACACGTGGGAGCTAGAACATTAAGGAACGCCCTAGAGCACATGAGGGAGACATTCTGTAATAGACCACCAGGAATAGCGGCCATGGTACCACTTGTTGGGTGCTTACTTTGCATTGGGTACTGTGCTTAGTACTTTAGACGGAGCAACTCACTTCCTCTATTGGCTTCTGGTACTTTTTCATCAGATGTTGTGAACTTAATTTTAGGATGGTTTCCTCCACTGAGCATTGATCCTAACAGGTTCTTCTCACTTACACGGAAGCTCTGGGGAGATGGCTCAGTTGGTAAAGGGCTTGCCACACAAGCATGAGGACCTGAGTTCAATCCCCAGCATCCATGTAAA
>LZPO01034769.1:64030-102337 GCA_001675575.1 Neotoma lepida
TTTTTGGTTTTTCGAGACAGAGTTTCTCTGTGTAGTTTTGGTGCCTGTCCTGGATCTCGCTCTGTAGACCAGGCTGGCCTCAAACTCACAGAGATCCACCTGGCTTTGCCTCCCAAGTGCTGGGATTAAAGGTGTGTGCCACCACCACCCAGCGACAGTTAGACTCTTAAAAATTATTTCTTCACTTCACTGGTTATTTTCATGTGACCAAAGAGTGGCAGCTGAGGGTCCACCCCATCCTCTGTAGAAGAGTGAAGGTGCAGGAGAAAAGGGGGGATGCTGAGGACTCCCCACAGGAACTGTGGGATACATTCTCCACCCTTACAGTCATGGTAGGACTGGAAGTACCATTTCCCACTGTCCTCTAGAGGACCAGGGTCTTGGTACACTGTGCAGGCCTGTAACATGGCCATGGCATGCCAAGACTGTGGCAGGCTGCCGTGGAGTCCGTTCTTTTTTTTCTGACAGTACGATTCTTTTTTCTTTCTGGCCACTTGTAGCAAGACACCAAGGGTGACTACCAGAAGGCACTACTGTACCTGTGCGGTGGAGATGACTGAAGGCTTGGCATAGTAGATCACCCAGAAGTCGCCCTACCTGTGCCCCCACCTGACCTTCTAGAGAATCAGCTTGCCACTGATGGACCTGGAGCTCCTCCCTGTGAAGATGACAATAGAGACCCATCCCCCATCTTAGCTGCCTTAGCATAGCCTGGCTTTTCCCTTCATTCTCTTCTTTACGCCAAAGACATGAACATTCCAGGGAGTTGGCTGTACCGTTTGTGATGTGAGACACTTCACCTTATGTACTGTGTCGTGAATAAACCATTTTTACTTTAAAAACAAGAACGCCATTGCTGTCACTTCTGTGCCATTGTTCAGAAATCAAACATGTTTGGGATTTGATTGTTCACCCAGGGAGGCTGCCCCTAGAGGAAGAAAGTTCTAGAACTGAGCTCCCTCCTCTGGTAGCCACTATACAGATGTGGCTTTTAAAGGATGGGGTGAACTTAAATTATACTCAGTTCAAAATTGAGTTCTTAGGCAAGGACTCTAGCACTCACCTGGTTCTGTGAGTACTTTTCCTTGGGGACAACAAACATTTTATTCACACAGAAAACACTGACAACACAGGAATGAAATGATTCCATCCCAAGCTAACTTGGTGAACCACTGAGCTGAATTAAGGTTCTCAAGAGAACAAGGGTTGGGGTCACTGACAGGGAATTGGGTAACTTAACAGTGGCTTCGTCAGTGAAGAAAATGTCCCTCCTAGNGACAATTATTTGTCTTATCTGTCCTCACATGGGGACAGGGTGGGCAATACACTTCTCCCTATATTAANCTAGCAAAACACAAATATGTGTATATCCTGGATGAGGGGGAGGGGTCACAAGCCTCTCCCTGCTTCACGATGAACTGTTACTGATCNAGGCACCACAGCTGCTGAGAGTTCAAGTGGGCAAAGACCCAGCCATGTTTAGAAGACAGTATCCTACAACACAGGTGTGCACAATAAAGAGACNATTAACCACTTCAGGCACACTGTCCATATTTCAAGAGCTCATTACCCACTTGTGGTGGAAATAGAACATCAGCACTCTAATGGAAGCTTCTTTGGGGTTACTCCACATGCCTATAGGTGAGAGGGCCNGGGNCAGGGAGTGGGGGTAAGGTCCCAGTGAAGTAGATGAAAGCCAGTATCTGAAGTGGCCNCAAACTGGGGAGAAGTCTGAGATGNGGTGGGATAGATTGNGTTTTCTTTGGTTGTTGTGGTGGGTTTGTTTGTTTGGTTTTTGTTACTTTTCAGGGACTTATTTTTATGTTNAATTATGCNTATNTGTGTGTGCCNGTGTGTNTGTATGTGCATGTGAGTGCAGGTGCCTGAAGAGGCCAGAAGAGGGCGTCTCCTGGAGCTGGAGTTACAGGCAGTTGTGAGCCATCTGGTGGAGATGCTAGGAACTGAACTCAGGTCCTCAGCAAAAGCAGCATATGCTCTTAACCTCTGAGCCATTTCTCCAGTCCCTTTCATTGTTTGTTTACTTACTTTATCGAGTCTCAAGTAGTTCAGGAAGTCTCATGTGGCCTCAGACNCACTCAGCTGCTGAGAATAACTCTCTGCCTCCAATTCCCAAGGGCTGGGATTACAGGCCTGTGCTACCATGCCCAATGTATGCAATGCTGGGGATTGAACCCAGGATTTCATATATGCTAGCAGGCACTCCTACTGAGCTGAATCCCCAGCCTGGATTCTGCAGCCAATGTTGCAATTATCTCTGGAAGTCATTAGACTTATAAAAATAAATTGCACTCGCCAGGTGGTGGTGGTACACGCCTTTAATCCCAGCACCCGGGAGGCAGAGGCAGGTGGATCTCTGTGAGTTCAAGGCCAGCCTGGGCTACCAAGTGAGTTCCAGGAAAGGCGCCAAAGCTACACAGAGAAACTCAGTCTCGAAAAACCAAAAAAATAAGTAAATAAATAAATAAATAAAATAATAAATAAATAAATAAATAAATAAATAAAAATAAAAATAAAAATTGCACTCAATCACAATTGTAAGAGCCTATCTGCCAGTGAGTCAGGCTTCAGCGAGTGTGCTAATCCAGCAGGGCTAGGCTAGCTGGAGCAGACTGGGAACATGGGGAGGAAGGCAACTTCTTTCTAGGAAAGACAGAGGTAGATGTCAGCAAGAAGGCAACATTTGATGTGGGCCCTAAAGTCTCTGATGAGGTTTCACAGCCAGGAGGAGGCCCTCCATACAGATTCCAGTGGCTCATCCAGTGATGGACAGGCCATTCATACAACTGGCAAAAGGTCCAACTGCAACCCAATAAATGGTTCATTTCTGCTGCCGCTTGATAAAGTCAATGACACAGAGACTGGCTGACAGAAGAGCAAGCCTTATTCAGTTGGCTGAAGAATGGAAGAGCGGGAGCCTGTGCTGGCACAGCAGTCTCAGCTCCAGGGGAAAGGAGTTACAGAGAGAGGGAGAATAATGAATATTCATGTCTAGCTCTTCCCCAGTATTAGTCAGGGTCCTCTAGAGGGACAGAACNGATAGAATGAATTTATATTTAAAAATAAATAAAAATAAATAAATTTAAAACTTATTAAATCAGCTTACACAATAGAGTCAAAATAGTCCCACAGATGTCTCACACCTGAAAGATCTCAAACGTGGTAATTGTTCAAGCGACGGGACTGGGTGCCTCAGCAGATTCAATATGGCACTAGAGACCTGGAGGGTTCCTGGGGAGATGCTGGTCATCAGCTGGAAGTCTGGAAAAGCTGGCTTTAGTGTCAGTGAAGGGATCGCAGCATCAGCATCACAGTCATCATCATCATCACCAGCAGCAGCAGCAGCCGAAGCATGGGGTAAACGAACTCTAGAAAGGCCAAGCTGCAAAGAGCTGACGACTTTCCTTTTCCATCTCCTTTTAGGTCTGGGCTGCTACCAGATGGTGCTGCCCACATGTGTGGACCTTCTCACATTCATTAAAGCAATCGGGAGACTCCCCCACAGATGCTGACACGTCAACCTGGTCCAGATGGTTTCTATAATGATGCTCCTACTGAGCTGAGTCCAAGTAGTGGCAAGTTGACCTTTAAAACCAACCACATACCCCCATGCTGGGGATCAAAGCCAGGTCTCCATGTATGCCAAGCAAACACTCTACCACTGACCACTGAGCTACCTACCCACCNACTTCTCCATAACTCCTTCATGCTTCCTCTCTGTGCCTCTGTCATGCTTTGTGCTCTCATTCATGGAGGCTTGTGGGTATCTACAGCCCAGTGGTTAAGGCCACAGAGGAGACAGACAAATGGGAAGACAGATATAAAAAGCCTTTCCCTTGTGTTCCTGTCACCTATGGGACCTTTGCAGGTCTCGGTGAGAAATCAATATTTTCAGCAAGAGTGGCCTGAGAGTCCCTGGAAAATAACCTAGATTTGTTTTGATAGCCAGACCAGCGCTCTACGCAAGGCTAGAGGGAGGCAAATGATATATTGTGTAGCTGTATGGCCTTCACCATTGATGGCTTTCTAAAATTTATTTTTAAGTTTTCATACAAATATATTGTATGTAGGTCTCCTTCTCATGCCTCCTCCATCCCACCTGTCTCCCTCCCTCGCCCACTGATCCTCTTTCTCCCCTAGACAGTTTCACATCTACTTTCATTTACTATATGCACACATGTTTTTTTGGTGAATGTCTAAAATCTAGGAGTCACAAATGAGAGAAAACCATCAATGCTTAAATGAAAAAACAAATGACATTTGTCTTTTCTCAGACTGGCCAGGTTCACCTAAGATGGTCATCTCTACTTGTGTTTCTTTTCCTGCAAATGGCGTGACTTAGTTTTCTTTTTACGGCTGGGGAAAACAAGTCACTGTGTATGTAAACCACATTCCCTTATCCATTCTCCTATTTCTGGGCACCACCTAGGTTATTTCCATAACTTCTCATGTGACTAGTGCTGGAGTCAACACTGATGTGCAAGGATCTCTGGAGTATTGCACTGGAGTATTTGGGGTGAACAGCCAGGAGTGGCGTGGCTGGGGCACACAGAATGTCTGTTGTTAATATTTTTGAGGAGCTTACTGACTTCCATGGTGACTCTGGACTAGTTTACGATCCTATCAGCCCAAATCTATGATTGTTTGAGTCCACTAAGAGCAAATAAAGTGAGAGTTTATTTAGACTTTGCTTTGCTAACACAGCGGCTAGCTATACAATGAGGAGGATTCAGTGTGTTCTCCCCACCCCGCTCCGCTGTCTGGCCAGCTAGCAGCCTTCCCTAGAGTCCGTGGTCTCTGGCAGGTCCTCTCATGAATGGACTGTGTAAGGTAAGCATGTGTGTTTTTATGTTACCACCTGTACTCATACATGTGAGCACCCTGGGCATAGGCTGCTGCCCCAGGGTCCTGTTGAGAGCAGTATGTCAGTACTGTCCCCAGACAGAAGGTGTCCCTCTCCCAAGCCCCTTACTGTACTTTCCTACCAGAAGACACCTGTCTGCCAAAGGTTGTGCCCAATAGTCTGCAGGCACTAGCCAGGCACAGAACGTGTGTGTGAGATGAGCCGTGGACAGAAGCGGGGAGTCCGGAAATATGGACGCCACCTGCTCTGCTCTGGGAATTCCAGTGCAATTAGAGCCATGACAGCAGCCGCAACTGTGTTGAGCAAACTAAATGTGTCTGTGAGTTGATTGGCTTGCTGCCTTGACCCTTGGGCACACTTGAGATGGAAATTCAGATGGAGTGTGGCTCTTGGGGCATGAGGGGCCCATAAAGCACCTCTAAGGCCACTAAGATATCTTACCAATAACAGGTTCCACAAACCTAGGCTGTTTGATCAAATAATCACCCTGCACATTAGAGTCAAAGCCCAGAATCCCCAAATCCACTCCTCTGTGTGCTTAGGGGCAGAGTTCAAGGAAATGCATAAGAAGTGGGACCTCTCTCTTTAACCCCACATTATTGTGCTGAACTGTGAGTGGAGAGGGCCGGGCAGAGGCTGCCGTAGCAGTGTTTTCTTTCAAGTGTTCAGCTCACTCACTCTACTCTCTCCAGAAAATGAGCTTCAGGCTGTGAGGGTGTGGGGTGGGGGTGTGAGGCAGCAGGGCGAAGGGACCGGAACACATGGCCTCTAGTCTGGGGTGTGAGGCAGCAGGAGGAAGAGAAGGCAGACTCAGAGGGACTGGAACAGCATGGCCTCTAGTCTGCTGGCCCTGCCCCTCCTGCAGGTGTGAGGGAAACTCCAAAAGGCAGNCTGACTAGGAAGGGCTCCTGAGAACTGATTGAAACCTGCTTGCTCCCTTCAGTTGTGAGCTGTGGTTGTCTGGTGTCTTCCAAAATGCACAGTNAAGGCTGTTGGAGTTCTGTCTCTATTTCTTCTGGATTCTAGCCTGTTCTCCTCAGTCAATGTGCCCAAAGCATCTCTTGAAGCAAAAGTCACTGTCTGGAGATTGGCGTACTCTCTCAAAATGTCGTTTTGCAAAGAAATGGGGAAAGATGTCAGGTGGTGTCAGTTCTACTGCTGTGACATTACACAATGACCAAAAAAGCAGGTTGGGGAGGAAAGGTTTTGTTTGGCTTACATTTCTACATTACTGTTCATCACCAAAGGAAGTCAGGACAGGAACTCAAATAGGGCCGGATCCTGTAGGCAGGAACTGATGTAGAGGCCATGGGGGAGTGCTGCTTACTGGCTTGCTTCCCCTGGCTTGCTCAGTCTGCTTTCTTAGAGAACCCAGGACCACCAGCCCAGGGATGGCACCACCCACCATGGGCTAGGTCCTTCTCCATTGATCACTAAATGAGAAAATGCCTTACAGCGGGATCTCACGGAGGCATTTCCTCAACTGAGGCTCCTTGCTCTCTGAAGACTCTAGCTTGTGTCAAGTTGACACACAAAACCAGCCAGTACAGGTAAGTTTTAGTATTTTGTCAGNTGATCACAACGAGAAGTTTAATTTTATTATTTGAGGCATAAATGGCAATAGATGTATCATGTCACCCTGGAAATGTGTTGTACTCTGACCATGTGAGTAAGTACATGTGTTTGTTACATGTGTTTCCANCCTCCCTCCCCCCAGCTTGTATGTGGGCCAGGGCTGTCATGTTACACAACTTACCATGCTCTGTGCACTGAAATCCATGTACATGTATTCTCCCATGAAGATGTGCAGCACACAACCTGAGTGTCCAGACATGATAGGTCTATACCATAACCCCCAAGGTATGTATGAAATGGTCTGTTAGTTTTGTTTTTTTTCCCTTAGGAACTAGGTTTCCAGATTAAAAAGCAAGAGAACAAGGCAAGGGATGGGCCTCGACTGGTAGGGGATTGCCCTAGTGTTCACGAAGCCCTGAGCTTGGTTCCTAGTGCTGTGNACACTGGGCATAGTTGAGCACATCTATAACAGCACTTAGAAGGCNGAAGCAGAAGAATTAGAAGTTCGATGTTATTGTTAGCTCCATGAAGGGTTCAAGGTGCACCTGGGCTAAAAATGAAATAAGGTAATACAATAAGATAAATAAAAAGTAAGAGACACATCTTAGCCAGCAGCTGATGGGGAGACCCCGAAGGTCCCATTTCCCCTTGGCTTCTTGATCACTGGGCAATGGGCACACGATGATGTGTAAGAATCTTCGTCAGAACATGTAGTTCCCAGCATGCAAATTATTAGTAGCAATAGCTAAAGCGGGGGGGGGGCAGGCTTACAAAGTAGGTAGCTGCATTTAGCAAGAAAAATGATTTGAGGACAATAATCCTTTAAATCCTCCAGCATCTAGGCATCTCCCCATGGCTTGATATATAGCGTAGTTCTTTTACCCCCCTTTTCTATCAATGACCAAATTGAAAACTCTGGTGCAAGGAAGAAAGAGGGGGGAGAGTGGGAAGGGAAGGGGAGGGGAGGGGAGCAGGGGGAAGGGGGAAGGGAAGGGAGCACTTTGAAACATCTTATAGCAATGAGGCAGAACATGCTATAGCCATCAAGTCCAAGCCACTCGTTCTATTTATCGAGAAAAGCCTGTAGCCTGATTTCTTTTACTCACATACGTTTGAGCAAGCAAAGTTTATAGAGATGACTTATCTCATTACGTTAGAAGGGTGACTTGCTATCTCAGCATCTATAAGCAATCTGAACCGACGTTGCCCCGTGAAGAAAAGCTTCTGTAAATATATGCGAAAGACACCATCTCGTCAGGCGTTCAGTTGGAGGTGCCCCGGAAAAAAATATTACATTTGTGCATTCAATTAGCTTGATTGTGGCTGGAATTTTGTCCACGGAAGGCAGCATTTCTGTAGAAAGACTGAAGCATCCCCTAAGTCAGCAGGTTTCCTGTGAGAGAGACGCACACTCTCCCCCTCCAATGCCCTCTTTTGCATTTGTGCTAGTCCCAGCCATGCATTCCTAATCAGAATGCTTAGCCTAGTTCTTACCCTAGAGTGAGAGGGGTGAGTGAGCCGGCAGCCACTCTATATAGGCATCCTAGTGGTGATACACATATGTGGGGAGAGTCTTTTGCTCTGAAAGCTATGTTGGGTTCTGAGCAAAATTGGGGCATGGTCAGGAATGGGTGTGAGCCTCCTCAACCTCTGTCCTGGACGATCTCCTTTCAGGGTCATGAGGATGCTGTTTAAGTCTTAGATGGCTGGCATGGTGGCACACATCTGAAATCCCAGCCCTCAGGGGGATTAGACAGGAGTATCATGAGTNCCAGGGCAGCCTGGGCTACATAGTGAGTTCCAGACTAGCCTGCGCTACAGTGAGACTCTGTCTCAAAAACCAACAAAGAGGAGGAGGTGGGATTATGGCTGTGGGGTACATCACTTACCTAAGGTTCATAAGGACCTGGGTTTGGCTCCTGGTTCTGAAAAAACAAAGTACAACTACGAACCTTAATATCAACCTTTGGTTTGGTTTGGCCTGCTGGCCTGTTCTTGTTTTATTTCTGTTGCTGTGATAAAATACCCAGACAAAGGCAACTTTGGGAAGAAAGGGGTTTATTTAAGTATACAGTTCCAAATTATAGGTCAGTGTGGTGGGAGACTCAAGTCAGGGACTTTAGAAAGCAAATCATACCATGTCCACAGCTAAGAGCAGAGAGCAATGAATGTAGACATGCTCACTTTCTTGCTCATTCTTCCCTTGCTTTCTCTATTCTCACACTGTTTTGAAGCTATCTGCCTAGGGAATGGTGCTGCCCAGAGTTGGCTGGGTCTTCCCATAGTGATTAATGTAATTGAGCTTAACACCCCCATAGACGCATCCACAGGCTCCAACATGATCTAGATAATCTCTCATTGAGGCTCTCTTCTGGGATGATTCTAGGTCCAATCAAGTTGGTAATTAAAATTAACCATCACACAGCCTGAACACCTTTCCCAGAGTTGAGTTTACATGGTTAGCCTTACCTTAAAACTTGGCATGAAGCATTGTCTTTAATTAATGGAATGTGTAGAAATAGAGGGAAGTTGGGGTACAAGAGAGTTTCTTGGACTTCTAAAACCACAGTGAAGTAATGAGCTTCAGGGAGTCATGTATTGTTTAATGACCGGGCTAATGTATTTGCTACTTTCATCACTGCCATGACAAAATGTCAGACAAAAGTTAAAGAAAAGACAGGTTGGTGGGAAGGGGTGGTGGCAGATGTTGTTGTTTGTTTTCTGCTCTTTTTCTCTGGGGTGGGGCGCCACCCAGCTCCCAAATAAATCACACATGGAGGCTTATTCTTAATTATGAACGCTTGGTCTTAGTTTGGCTTGTTTCTCACCAGCTTTTCTTAACCTAAATTAACCGCATGTAGCTTTAGCCTCTGGGCTTTTCCTGTTCTCTTCTATAAATCCTACTCTCACTCTGTGTCTTGCTGTGTAGCTGGGTGGCTGGCCCCTTATCTGGCTACTTCTTCTCCTTCAGATTTCTCCTTCTATATCTTCTCTCTGCCTGCTAGCCCTGCCTATCCTATCTCCTGCCTTGCTTTTGGCCGTTCAGCTCTTTATTAGACCATCAGGTGTTTTAGACAGGCACAGTAACACAGCTTCAGAGAGTTAAACAAATGCAACATAAACAAAAGTATCACACCTTAAAATAATATTCTCCAACAGACAGGCGCTTGAAGCAGCTGGAAACGTTGCCTATGTCATCGGGGGGGGGGGGGATATGAATGCTGGTGCCCAACTCACTTTTTCCTTTATATTCAGTTCAAGATCTCAGCCTAGGGAATAGTGCCACCCATACTTTTGAGTGCCACCAACTTCAATGAACTTAATCTAGATTATCCCTGGCAGATATCCCCAAACAAACGTTTACATGGTGATTCTGAATGAAATCAAGTTAACAATAACGATTAACCATCATGGGGCTTAGGAGATGGCTCGGTGGTTACAAGCTGTTNTTGTAGAGGACCAGGATTCAACTCCCAGCNCTCACATCCAGTTTCTAGGGGCTCCAGCACCTCTCCTGGCCTGCTGAGGTACCAGGCATGTACATGGTGCNCATGAAGATAAAACACTCATACACATAAAATAATAAAATAATTCTAAAAATTATTTAAAAGATTAATCGTTAGGAGCATTATAGGAAATGCACCTTAGGTGAGTTTTAACATTGCAAACACCACAGAGGGTACAAACCAAGACAGCGTACAATGTCACAAGGTGATATATGATCTTATGGACCACCACTAGATATGACCGAAATGTCATTTTAGGGTATGTGACTGTGTTTGGGATGATTGTCTGTTCTCCTTCAACAGGCCCTCTTCTATGGCTGACCTGTAGCCAAACCAGACACTGAGAAATCAGCCAGGAAGAAACATACCAGTCAAATCTGACTATGGGGTGACCGTTGCTTTTAAAGGGTAGGCGTCCCTAGCTATAACTCATTACAGCTCAAGGCTATTTACTTTCAAGTAGATAACTAAACATTAACTGTAAGCCCCGGGGGGGAGGGAGGAATGTGTGCCCACAGTCCCAGCTGCTCAAGAGGCTGAGGCAAGAGGGTCACCTGGGCCCTGGGCCTAAGAGTTGAAGGCCAGCCTGTGCAGTATAAAACGACCTGACCTCAAAAAAGAAACAAAACAAAATTATAAAATTCAAGGAGTAGAGGTTGGAGAGATGGCTCTGAGGTTAGGAGCACTGGCCGCTCTTGCAAAGGACCCAGTTTCAGTTCCCAGCACCCACGTGGTGACTCATAACCACCTGTAACTCCAGTTTCAGGCCATCTAACAGGCTTGTATAGCTTCCATGTAGTGCACAGATACACATGCAAGAGAAACACTCGCACACATAAAATCAGATTGAAGTAATTTTCAAGTTTTAAGGTGTAGAAAGGAGCTGGAAAGAAGTCGGCAAATGTCTTAGGATAGTCAGGGAGGTCAAAGTTTACCGTGGATCCTTGAGCTTGGCAAAACATCTTGGTTTGAATCTGAAATGTCCTTCACAGACTCACTTCACTAACACCTGGCCCCCAGTTTGTGGTGGGATTTTGAAGGCTGTGGGAACCGTAGGGGATGGGGCTTGGCTTGTGGTGTAAGGCTCTGCAGCTGGCCTTTGAAGACGCTGCCTGACCACATATGNCCTTCCCGCCCTCTGTGTTTAGCCTTCCATAATGTCAACCTCTCCACACCATGCCTCCCCCACTATGGCAGACTGAGGCCCTCTGAAACTGTGAACCAGAATAAAGCCCACCCTGGGAGATACTTTGTCTTGGGGGCTGGAAAAGGAACATGAACAATGGCATCACCTTTGCCATGATTTGTTGAATTCATATATGACAGGGAAGGCTTTTAAAGTCTGGGCTTAATGCAAGCCTTGTTTCTTGCTTACTCGTTCACTGCAAACACACATATATCAGCACAGAGACTAGAATACACAAACATGCAAATACATACCACAACACATATGTATACATGCAAACTCACATACCAGAACATGCACACATATGCAAACACACACTAGCACACATAAACATGCCCATACTCACACAGGAAAAGAGACCTCACATGCACATATTGCAAACCCACACATACATACAAACCATCACCAAAGTACACACTCTCAAACACACACACACACACACACACACACACACACACACACACACACACACNACATACCAGAACATGCACACATATGCAAACACACACTAGCACACATAAACATGCCCATACTCACACAGGAAAAGAGACCTCACATGCACATATTGATTTGTGTCTTTCTTAGATCTACTTGGATGTGACTCACCAACTTTGTGAACTAGAAAACACACATACACACAAACACACACACACACACACACACACACTCCACCTCTCACATCTAATTTTGTCCCAAGGCTTGAAATTCCCTCTGAACATCATCAACTCTTTTGCCAGAACTTCAGGGTGCCCACCTTGTCACATGCTCATGTTCTGGGACGTAGAGCAGATCGTTATAAATGTGATGTCAGGACACTAAGCACAGAGGCACGTGAAACCATCTCTATAGTTCACAATTCCGTTTGTTCCGAGCTTGGGAAAGTCATCTCTTGGAGAAGGAAAGAATTTACAGTGAAGCAGAGCGCCACCTTGTGGAGAAGTGAAGAATGACCACAGCCACGGNTCCGCNGANGACTTGAGGGCAACTGATCGCNGGACTTCCCTCAGACTTTTTAAAACGAAGTCTGTGGACTTTTCATAAGTGATTCAAACTTATTCCTAATAANTATGAAGTCAGTCTCTGAAACCTGCTGTGGTTTAAGGGCAAACATCCCATTATCAAGTCTTTACATTCTGTGATTCCATAAGAACTGTGGCTGGCATGAACAGGCATGGAATAAGAGTTCCAGAAATTTCCAGAGAGGATGCTTTCTTTCCCTTCAGCATTGCATGGAGGGTTCCTAGTGGTTTTCTAATACTGTTCCTCTTATCTTAAAAAAATATGGTTATTATTATAAAGAAAAAGTCTGTAAAACATTTGTTGAATAAGCTTAAAGGTCTGAGTTCATGCCTCAGAATTAAAAATAAGAATGTGGGCATGGTGGCACACACTTGTAACCCCAGCACTGGGAAGGTGGAGACAGGTAAAGCCAGCCAGATCTCTGGGGCTTGCTGGCCTACCAGCTGTGATGTAATCAGTGAGCTTCGGAGAGACACTGTCTCAAAAAGCAAGAGGGCAGTGCCTTCTGAGGAATGCCACTCAAGGTCATCTTCGGTGTCCCACATACATGTGTGTACCTACGTGTGCAAGCTCACTTCCATCTTTTATGTAAAGGGGGGGCGGGGGCAGAGAGAGAACCGAGGCAGGCCGGTTTGTGGCTTTTCTTCCTGACCTTGGACGAGCTCCTACCCACCTTCAGCCTTTTTGTTGTTGTTGTTTATTATTTTCTTATTTTCTCTTTGATACAGATTCTCACCATTTAGTTCACAGTTCTCCTGCTTAGCCCCCAAATTGCTTGGATTACACGCATGACCCACATGTTCAACTGTATTTTTTAATTAAAAAATTTAAATGACATTTATTTTGGGTGTATGTGTGTTCACACATGCCACAGTGAATGTGTGTGTGGGGAAGGCAAAGGACAACCTATAGGAGTCAGATCTTTGGCTGTGTAGATTCTGGGGATTGAACTGGGGTCATNAGGCTTGCTGGCAAGTGCCTTTACCCACTAAAACATTTCACTGGCCCTCAACTATTTTGTTTTTAAAACCTGTAAAATGACAAGTTTGAAAGCTATAGTTTCAAGTCTTCTTAAGATCTAAAATTTTATGTGTCTAGGAGGAGTCCTGGGGTTAGAAGGGTAGCTCAGTCTGCCTGGCATGCACCAAACCTTGGGTTCACATAGTGAACCTTGTAGCACCACATATACTAGTATGGCCCAGGCCTGTAATCTCAGCACTCAGGAGATCGGGGTAGAAAGATCAGAGGTTCAAGGTCATCCTTGGCTACTTAGTGAGTTTGAGGCCAACCTGGGCTACATTGAGACCCTGCCTTAAAAAAGAGTCATTGAGCTTTTAATTTCTTATATGAATAAAAAGCATTGTTAGACTTTTAAATGCTGAAAATAGTGATTTAAATGGTATAAAATTAAGGATATATAATAACTGGACCCTCATTTTGTCATCTCAAAGGAAAAATTCTGTGAATGATAATTATGGTGATTTCAAAATGTATTCAATTCCTAATCCAGGCTTCCTGGCAAAACGCAGCAATCTCCCCAAATAACCTTATTTTTTAGTGAACATTGAAGCATAAAGATGATTTCAGAAGACTTTACTTGGAATATTATGTTTTACATAGTTAACAAACTATGAAAACAGTCTAACAACAAATTTCTTTCTTTTTTTTTCTTTCAAGACAGGTTTTCTCTGTGTAATGGCCCTGGCTGTCTCAAAACTCACTCTGTAGACCAGGCTGGCCTCAAACTCACAGAGATCCACCTGCCTCTGCCTCTGTATGTTGTGATTAAAAGCGTGTACCACCACCACCNGGCTAACCAATTCTTTCAATATTTTTTTTTCTTTTTCTGGAATTCTTACATTCCAATGTGAGACGGTATCACAGAGAAACCACATTTCAGACAAGGACAGTAACCACCAAAGGCTTCTCCAGGGGGAACATGTATTTACAGCATGCTGGGGGCCTCAGGCAGTGATATCGACGCTGGCCAGCCTACCAGCAGTTGTTCTATCTGAATCCCACCACCGGTATCTGACAGTGATGCTGAGTCAGGGTATGGGAGGCATCTCTGTGCTGCAGGACACTTGGGGATGGGTGCAAACTTCCTGTTTTCATACCATTTTCTGCTCTGTGGAAGTTTTGTATGCACATTTTAAGTGTTCACATACATTTAAGAACTCTCATGCATATCTGTTTGGATTCAATGAAATACATTTTATGATATTTTTGGAAAACGGAGGAGGAGCCCAATGGCTTGATTNTTAGTTATGGGGGTAATCAATTTGCTTTCTGATTGGACTTGAGGCACTCTTCAAAATAGAGCCATGCCTGGTACTGTAAACCAGGTCAAGAGCCTGTGGCTGGGGAAGTCATAGGTTCCGGGGGAGGGGGCACAGTACTGCTGTTTTAATAAATAAATGTGATACTTATGTTTACACCCATCAATGCTGCTCCAAAAATAAATGAGATAGAAGTTGCGTTGGTGAAGCCTGGCCACGAGAGGGCGCTCCAACAAAACATCTCNACTCCAAAGGCTCAGTCAAATGTTTAGGTTTCTACACTTTCTGGCTGGTTACTTAATGAAGAACCTTCATGTCACAAATATTGTTTCAAACAAAAACCATCTGACTCTTTTAGGAGGTGGGGAGACTGGTCAGCGAGCCCTGCGTGGGAGTCAAACTACTTTGATGAGCTGAAAGGATTTTGTAATTCCACCACTAGTTTAAAAAGAAAAGGCAAGCACTTTGCAAACCTTCCTTACTTTAACCACAGAACAAAACAATACAAACTCGAAGCACATTGACAGAAATTCCGTTTTCAAAGAAGACTTTTATGGATTATCTCTTTAAGAATGCTAAGTGTAGAACCATGAGAAAAATATTAAAAACAGGGCTGGAGAGATGGTTCAGCGGTTAAGAGCACTGACTGCTCTTCCAGAGGAGCCGGGTTCAACTCCCAGCACCCACATGACAGCTCACAACTGTCTGTTAACTCCAGTTCCAGGGGATCTGGCACCTTCACACAGACATGCAGGAAAAACACCAATGTACATAAGATAAANATAAAGTTTAAAAAAATTAAAAGCAAAACAAAGCAATCACTTGCTTCTTTAATCTGGATAGGACCATGGCAGAAAATGCTGTTATGGCTTTTGGGGACATGGATAATTGAAAAAGCAAGTGGGCCACAAGTTATATGTATGTATACACACACACACACACACACACACACACACACACATATATGGTATCTGAATCAAAGACAAGCCCCCTACCCCACCCCCATTATATATCCTGATGGTTCTTGTGGGCATACTTGTGGAGAATAAACACCCTTTACATCTGAACAGTTTTCCCTGATAATAAAATAATTAGAATGATTAATGTCCCCCAGTGTTATTTGGACCATGGCTTTGCTTAGAGGAGGTTAAGCCATTTGTTGACTAGTATCAAGAGGGTCGTTCCCCCCCCCCCCCCCCCCCCGCTTCTCCGGTGACATGTTTATACCCAGCTAGCACTTCTAAATTTTTAACAGAAAGGAAGAGATTCCGTTTAATTAGGCAGAGTGGCTTGTTTAGTTCAGGTACTCCGGTACGGTCAATGAAGAGCNGCAAACACCCNTCGAGNCACCTTTGAAGTCCCCGNCTCCTTTAGGGGCCATTGTGAGCCCAGCTCAATGGTGGCTGTGTCGCTTCCATCCAGAGACTTGATAATTCAGAGAGCTAAGTCTAGGTGAAGTAATTACACACAGCACATGCCCGTAGATGTTCAAAGGATTTCTTTTTCCTCCCAAATCAAAGCTCTTCCATCTTGTGTTTGATTGGAGTGTTGAGACCCCGCTACAGAAAATCCACTGTTTTTATAAAATCCTTTCTCTCTTTTTTTTCTTTCAGTTTTATCTTCATGTATTCTGCAAGTAGTGTGTGTGTGTGTGTGTGTGTGTGTGTGTGTGTGTGTGTGTGTGTGTGTGTGAATCAGGTAACAGACACGTGTTACTGTCACAGTGTTTCATGTTCATAATCCCTTTTGAAAATGAGAAATTAATTTTTTTCCCTTCAACTCTAACCTCCGGTAAAAATACCAAATATTTGTGTGCCTCNGATGTACGGCAAAAAAGGCCACCTAAATTAATGAGGTTTCTCGAACGGGTGCTCGGAAATGGATTACAAAGCTTAAGGAGTCGGGGAGATTTCTCGCGATTCTTGAAGCAATCTGCACGGTCCTGGGGAATGAGAGACCGGCTTTGTATTATCGCTGTAGGATTAGTTCTTAGTTCCAGAAAGCTGGTCTATTTATGGGTATCTAAGACGGAGTTAAACTCGGCAAAGGTTATTATGTGTTTTTTTTGTTTTTTTAAACCCGCTCTGCTGAAGGTCTATTTCCTGTCACCTTTTTAAAGTTTCCTTTGGAGCCGGGTTAGCAATTTGCATCTGGAGTGAGTCCAGGAAGCTAGGATAATAATCTAGTCCCTGCGGAGGCTCTCTGGCCAGAGAGAGGAGGAAGAATGAGATGCTCCACGCCGGTCCTGAGGAGGTATCGGTCTTGATGGGATTGCAGCTGACAGATCGCAGCGAAGCTCCTCACAGGCCTTCCCATGCCCTCCTCAGAGTCCGCTAGACAGTAACACAAACTGTAGCAGGCATGGGAATTAAGCCACCCTTAATAGGAAAATACACTAATGTTTGTGGAGAGAACAANTGTTTGCTCTACTGCAGGGAGAGAGGGGGATGGAGTATAAAGGAGTAGAGAAGGCGAGGAAAGAACCCGTGCTGTTTGCTGGGCTTGCGGGCCACGTTCGGAGCTCTGGAACATTCTACGGGTTGCAAATCCATTTTCTTTTCGACTGGGTGCTTGTCTAATTTATTTTCATAAGGTAACTTGNCTCCTCTCCTGCGGAGCCAGCGTTATGTATCTGAAATCTTANAATCAAACAGGACCCAATAAGGTGGGATTTGTTCTCGTATTGATCAGCAAGCTACGTCGCGATGGTGGGGAATTGTGTGAGCCGCTCTTCAGAGAAACGAGTTATGGTTGAGGCTCCTCGAAATTGGAGGGCAGAGAATGGCAAACAGCTCAGAACACAGGGGACACAGGGACTCGAAGGATGGAAGGGGTCTGCCGAATGTGCAGAGTGAGCATTGAGAGTGGAAGGTGAGAGGGGCTTGCTGCCACCGCTGATGACTTGAGTTCTATTCCCAGGACCCACATAGTGGAGGAGAGGACTGACTCCTGCAAGTCACAAGTTGTCCCCTACACACACACACACATACACACACACACACACACACACACACACCTGTCTCTTATACACATCTAGATGTGAACAAAAACACACACACACACTCCGTGGCACACAGGCACAACTCTCTCATAAAACAAATTCAGAGTGGAAGATGTTGCCTGGTTTACTGTGTTTGTTTTTCTTTAGGTCCTGGCAGGTTGACGTGAGTTGATCAGTATAGTTCCAGTCTATTCCAGACACATAAGCCTCCCAATTTTGTGGAAGCCTCTGGAAAGAAGGAAGAGGCATTTGTTATAGGGGATGAACGTGTATCACTTTTTTAAAAGCTCACTTAGGAATCAAAGCTTGGTGAGTGTTTCAAATATGCTAAAGGAAATTAAAACGGTAAGAAAGCAAGTTTGAAGAAGGGACTTAGGTGGCACCNAGTTCCATTTGGGCGGGGAGAACACCCCTTCCTGGTGGGGATGGGATGGGCTTCAAGGCCAGGTACTCCGTGCTTTTCTTTACTTTTCACAGCCGGAAACGGAGGCCATTGTAACTCGGTGCGTTATGTAAGACAATGCAAGAAGTGGACCGGGCACTCATTTTGATTGCTCGGGGCGCCTCTAGGGAGGCAGCTCCAGGGAAATGGAGGCCTATCTTGAGGACTGAGAAGACAACCAAGAGCTCTGAGCCATATCTATGGACCAGCAGCTCCTGGAGTTTGTCAGATGAACTATCTCAGTCCAGCACAGAGCTGCTGAACTGGAATCTGCATTTTGACACAACCTTTGGGTGATTTCTATGCACAGCAGAATGTAGGAAGCACCAAAGCTCCAAACCCCAGCTAGAATTATGGGACAACTTGAAAGTCAGGGTCTGCCGGTGCCCTGACTGCTTCTAAAGCAGCTGCTGTAGAGAAGGGCCTGATTAGCCAACGGGGCATTAGTTACTGCTCTGCTAGTGTAACACAACACAAGCAACTCAAGGAAGGAAGGGAGGACTTGTTTCTGCTCCGAGTTTGGAGGTTCAGTCCATCATGGTCCCAGGGGCACGAAGCAGCCGGTCACATTGCAACTGAAGTCAGGAAGCAGCAAGAGACGAACGCCGTTGCTCACCGACTTTCTCATTTGATTCAGTGCAGGCCCCCAGCCCATGGGATGGTGCTGCCAACAGTTAAGGTGGACCCCCCATCCCCAGTTAGCTCAGTCTAGAAGCTTCCTCCCAGCCNTGCCCAGAGATGTGTCTCCTAGGAGAGTCTAGATCCTGTCGACAATCAATATGACTATCAGGANGGTGTGTTAAAATTTTAAAATGCTAAGTGCAAAGAATAAAACCTGACATCATGAAGTGAGGATGAAGATGAGGGACAATGGTGGCACTGGGTGATTCAACTGCTCTGAAAGGCAACATGAGAGGAGGCGGTCAAGCCTGAAACATGTGTAGATGTCTGGTCTCATACCTCCACTCCTAGGGGGCGCCCTGCACAAGTAGTGAACAAAGGTGTGAATGAAGATATTGTAATGCTTGTGATCGCCAAAATCCCTGGAAGGGGCCCAGAGATTCAACAGTGGAGGGTGGTTTTTAAAGGAATTATGGTATCTACAGCAAAATACTATGCAGTCGTTAAAATGATAAATCGGGGGGTATTAAGTGTTCTAGAAATATGTTTATGCATAAAATTGTTGGTAAGAAAAGCTCCAGTAAGTGTGCTTCTGTTTAGAAATATGTGTATATTTAAAGGAGTAGAAGGACTGTAGCCAAGTGTTAACAGTTGTTGATAGACAACACTAATACTTCTATGCCCACCCACATGCAAAAATATGTATGCACCAACCCACACACANGGAAAATGGGAAGAAAATTTTAATCTACAGAATGGATGCTATAGGTTGAATGTATCTTCTAGAATTTCATGCGTTAGACATTTATTTGATTCTTAGACTCCTNTATTGGTGTTTGGAGGTGGGGGTTGGGCTTTGGGAAGTAGTAAGGTGGTGTTGTGAGGTCAGGGCCACTATATCAGCATTTATGGCTTTGAAAGAACAGACCAGAGCCAATACACTAGCCTTATCTCACATGGGGTGTCTCTCCACCGTGTTACCATGCGGCCAGAAAGCTCTCACCAGACACCAGGACCACACTCTTAGTTTTTCCAGCCTCTAGAACCATAAACCCAAAAGATTTCTACTCTATAAACTACCCAGAATCTGATATTCTGTTATAGCTACAGAAAATAGCCTGAAGATTAGTTTCTGACACTGAGAGATAAATATTGAACTATGGTATTTGTTTATGAGTCTTTGGGGCTGTTTCCTGTTTGCCTCTGAATAGTGGCTGGGATGACCTTGAAAAACACTGATGGAAGAGTCCTGGTTTGGTCTATGATTCATTCACTACTGTAGCCCTATTACCCAATGAATAACAGTGTTAGGNACTCAGAACAAGAGTAGGGTGCTCAAGTGTAATAATCATATTCAAGACCGAGAGCTGAGGCAGCAGGGTCCTTGCTAGGCTCCAGTCACTATTCTAAGTGCCTCTTGCTCACTAACTTGCCTCGTATAACAATAGTGGCTGCATGACTTATATAAGTAAAAGATATATGTTGGGTGCATCTGGTAAGTGTATAGAATTCTCAAAGTTTGGAAACTTAATTACACCCAAAGCTAAAAGATGGGCTGGGGAGAGATGGCTCTGTCTGCAACCACACAAGCATGAGGATGTTTAAATCCAGCACATGCTTAAAAATAAAAGCCCAGTGTGGTGGCATACACCTGTAATTCTAGTATTGTGGGACCTTAGGGTCCCCAAAGCTGGCTGGCCAGCCAGTCTAGCCAATCAGTAAGTCTAGGTTCAGGAGACCCTGCCCCAGGGGAGTCTGGGAGGAGGGTGGAGAGTGATGAAGGAAGACATTCTATCTGTGGCCTCTGACTCCTGCAGGTATACAGCCATACATGTGTGCACACAGCTACACACACATGCACACACACAAACATGAACATGCACACACACACAGACATGAACATACACACACACACACACACACAAACATGAACATACACACACACACACATGAACATACACATACACACGCACACACACACACACACAGAGAAGATATCAGACTTGAATCAATTCAACAAAAGGTGGCTTTTCTTTTTGGCTCCCAGGAACTACTTGTTCTCTCTCATCTTTGTTGGCTCTGAAGAACAGATTTGGAGGAGCAGGAGGAGCGACCTTGTGATCTGCCTAGGCAGCCTGTGAAAGGCAGCCCCATCCTAAACTCTGGCTTTAATTCTAATCTAATCTTTGATAAGCAGCTCTGGGCTCCAACAGAGGGAGACTGCCTTTCAAGAATTTCCGGTGACGTCTGTGTTGTGGCAGCAGTAATGTCCAGTCAATTTATTATCATTTAGCAGCAAAATTGATTTGTAATTTTTTAAAGTGTTTTATTAGCTATAAAAGATAAAATGTGGAGTAAAAGACATAAAGTGGTGTTTTGTCAGGTCGAGGCATGGATTTATGCCTTAACTGATAGACTGATCAAAGGCCATAAAGGTCTGGGCAGCTGCCTCCTATCTCCTCTCTCTTTATGTGTGTGTTCAACAGGCTTCCCTCTGTGGGTGACCTACGAAGGCTCACCCACACCCTGAGCGCCTTTTGTCTGAGGTATTAACTCAGCAGTTTAGATTAAGACTATCACAGAGCTTCTGAGGCCAACATGAAGCAATAGGAATAAGCCTAAGTGAAACAGGTGCTTGACACATTCAAATGGGCGATTTGTTCACCAGAGACTGGGAGGCCACACTGTGTCTCAAATCAGCACACAGAAATAGTCTGAGATATAAATAGAATATTGCAGGGAACAGAGAGCCTGGTCTTTGGGAATGGTCACTGTGTGTGTGTGTGTGTGTGTGTGTGTGTGTGTGTGTGTGTATTTGTGTGTGGGGGCGGTGCAGGCATGCTCGCACACGTGGGGAGGGGGAGATGATGCAGGAGCGGGGACAGGCCCACCAGCTTCCCCTCAATGCAGTCTCTATAGGAAGGAAAAAAAAAGGACAAGGAAAGAAAAACTAAACACATTGCAAAGTGATTATTGGATAATTTGATGTAGTGGTTCTCAGATTTAATGCTTGAATTCGAATCTGCTGGAGGCCTAGTTAAGGCCTGGTATGCTGGGCCACCTCTGGGGCTTCTGATGCAGGAGGTCTGAGGTGAGTGAGAGTTGTTTCTTGTGTTCATGTATTCGTACGTGTGGAGACCAGAGGCTGATGTCAAGCATCTCTCTTAGCCACTCTTCACTTGTGTGTGTGAGAATGTGTTTGTATACTTGTATGTGTGCACTGTTGTACATTCATATGGAGGCCAGACGTCTACCTTGAGTGCCTTTCGCTATTTCTCTCTCCACCTTATCCTTTGAGACTGGGTTTCCCACTGACCCCAGACTTGCTGTCCAACAAGCTCTGGGACCCCTCCTGTCTTCACCATGCAAGCATTAGGCTACAGTTGTACATCAGCAGGCCCTCATGTTTGCACTGCAGACCGAGCCATCTCTTCAGCCCCCGCCCCATTCTTTTTTGAGTTCTGTTCTCTTCGGTCAGGAACTCACTGACCTGGTTAGACTGGCTAACTAGTGAGCCCCAGGGACCCCGTCTCTTACCCTACTCACCCAGAGATAATAGACTGCTTTGCCTGTATCTTATAGAGGGAATCACACTCTGGGGTCACAATCAGAATCTCACGCTTGGGCAAGCACCTCACCCACTGAGCTGTCCCCCCAGCCCTGAGATTCTACATTTTAAACAGAATGATCCCAAGAGACTCCAAGGCCGCTGTATAGCGAATGAGAGAAGTCCTGAGTAAATGTATATTGTTAAGATGGGAACAGCCATGCCAAGGATCCAATGCCTCAGACCTATGGGAGTGGCAAAGCCTTCCCCAGGTGAGTCTCAGAGGAATGATGAAGCCTTTCTCTGGTCTCTGTGGATGGATGCTCACAGTGTTTGCAGAAACTGCCCACCACGGCTCCTCTCCCACCCATGGTTAGGGCCTGAAGACTGCTCCCCACCGGAGACTGCTCCTACCAAGATTAGCTAACCCTGCCTCCTTGTTAAGCTGTCTGTACTAACCCTGTCTCCTTGTTCAGCTGAACATAATAAACACACTGAACTTCTAAGATCCCAGCTTTTCTGAATGTGTGTCTGTCTTGTCTTCATTTCCTTGTTGCCCCCAGTCAGAGTTCCAGGACCCAAGCCATGCAAAGACACACACTGCTGATCTGGAGACTGTGTACTTAGAGGAAACCATATCCTAGGTCCTCATTCATCCACAACAGAAACAAGGGGGCATGTCACAAGCTTCTGTAGGGGTCCAGGAATACCTCTTTTTCAGCTCAGAAGCATGAGACCCATGAGTCTACGTGTGTGTGTGTGTGTGTGTGTGTGTGTGTGTGTGTGTGTGTGTGTGTGTGTGTGTGTGTGTGTGTGTGTGTGTGTGTGAGTGTGAGTGTGAATGTGTTTTCTGAACAAGCGATCTAAGGCCTGACCAGAGGATAAATAGCTTTTATTTTTGCAACTTCCAATCCAAGGCTGTATCAAGGAATAAAATCTGCCCATTCCCTGCTTTCCTAAAGGTCCTGTTTGTTTTGTAACCCACTTGCTTGGAACTTCTCGAGGGGTCACCTGTTTTCTTACTATGCTCCGGATGCTGAGCACAGGGCTATGTGCCAGGCTCTGATGCAGGCCTCAAAAGATTTGGTGTAAAATGGAGATACTGGCCCACTTTGGCAATGATCCTGAGTTTGGAGGTAGCAGCAAAGCCTGGGTACCACCATGAACCCACTGGGGGACACTACAGGTGTAAGTCAATGAAACCAAAGAGGGACAGCACAGGCACAGCCATGGAGCCAGTGCTGGGGGGTCACCTAGAAATACCGACCCCTGACTGTAGATTAACCACAAGGTGTTCTGAAGGACTTCATGCTTAATTCCTCTTCTGCAGAAGGAGGCAATGCTTGAAGTTCATGTAGTGTTTGTCATGGATGTGGTACCTTCACACAGGCTCTGCCATTTNCAGGACATGCACACATGGTTCAGCTGCTACTCAACTACTGTGGTTCTGACACATTTTCTGAAGGCCACAAGTTTTTAAAAAAATCTATTTTGATTTCTTAATACCGTATTTGCCTCTGAGAGAGAGGCACAACTGAGCTGAGGAGACGGCTCTGTCATTCAGTAAATGACTGCTATACAAACCAGACGACAAGAGTTTAGATCCCCAGAACCCAGGGCAAACGCTGGGCATGGTGACAAGTACTGACTCCCAGCCTTGGGTGATAGCGGAGACATACAGATCCCTGGATCTCATTGGCCAANCAGGCTAGCTGTGTGCTCTGGCTCAGTGAAAGACTCTGCTCAGAAATAAAGGTGAAGAGCAATCAAGGAAAGACACCCAGNGTCCACATCTGCCCTCAACATGCAGGCACGCACATGTGCACACACACATACACAACAGCTGCAGGCACACATGTGCACCATACATATATATACACAACTGCAGGCACACACATGTACACCACACACACACATATATATATACACAACTGCAGGTACATACACATGCACCACACACACACACACATATATATATACAAACAAAAACTGCAGGCATGCACATGTGCACACACACATACACAACTGCAGGCACACATGTGCAACACACACACACACACACAATTGGAACTGAATATTTTAAATTCTAGTTGGACATTCTTTCTGCTCCCCAGTGCTGAAGAAGTGTCAGGAAGTTATTGATCCATTGACCTCCNTACCTGAGATCTAAAGTTGGTATTGATTCTTGTAAATCTAACTGACTCTTGGTTTATATCTCTCCCCTTGTGCTCTTTAGTCCTGGGAGCAAATGACCCCTCAATTACACCCTGCTCCCAAGGGAGTCTGGCATGTTCAGTTTTATTACGGAAGGCTTGGAAGGCTTTCTTTCTGAGTTAATCCACTCCCATAGTCTTCTGCTTCCCTACCTAGTCGTGATGGCTGCTATTGTCTGTCAACTTGACAGGATCTAGACTCACCTAGGAGACTTGCTGGGCTTGTCTGTGAAGGAGTTTCTACATTGTTAACTGAGGAGGGAAGACCCACACTAGCTATGGGCAGCACCATCCCATGGGCTGGGGGCCAGACTGAACAAGGAGGAAGTGAGCTGAGCACCAGCATCCACTTTTGCTTCCTGATGCTGATGCGCTGTGCCCAGCAACCTCAAGCTCCCGCTGCCATGTCTTCCCCACCATGATGGACTGTGCCCTCAAACTGTGAGTCAAAACAAACCCTTCCTGGAGAGATGGCTCAGAGGTTAAGAGCATTGGCTTCTCTTCCAGAAGACTGGATTCAATACCTGGCACCCATGTGCTGCTCGCAACTGCCTGTAACTTCAGTTCCAGGGAATCTGATAACCTCTTCTTGCCTCTGTCCATGGTACACAGACATACATGCATACATGCACAATACAACCCCACAGATAAAATAATAGTACAATAAATAACTAAACCCTTCCTTAAGTTGCTTCTGTCACAGCAAAAGGACGTTACTAAACCACCAATGTGCAGGTTAAGTTACAACACCAAATCCCCAGTTCACTAGAATTCTCTTGTCCTGCTTGCCTTTGTGTATCTATGTGTTCCTGGTGACCACTTCTGGTTCTTAGTGGGTATGAAAAGCTTTACCTCCCAGGATGTAAAGCCAGGCAGATGTGGTCATNACAGCTGATGCTCAGTGACCCGGGTTAGAATTCTGCATCTACCTGTTTTAGGCTGACCTTGGCCAAGCTTTAGATTTAGCCTGACCCTATTTCCTGGTCAGAAGAGCAGGGCTCAGGCAGTTAGTAGAGGCTTGCTGTGGCCACTGAAGGATGTCACTCTGGTAACAGAGGCATGGTATTGTCATAATAGGCAGAGATGGCAGATGCATTAAAGCAGATTTTAAAAAAGTGTGTGCTTGTGTATATGTGTGTGCGCATATGTATGTGAAAGCCAGAGGACAACATCTGGTGTCATTTCCCCTCCTCNCCATTTATGCCAGTCTGGCCTCAAGCTCACTACATAGACAAGGATGACCTTGAACTTCTGATCCTCCTGTCGCCACAGTCATAGTTCAGGGATTACAGGCCTGCACCTGATTTAGCCTGTTTTATATGATGATAAGGAACAAACCCAGGGCTTCTACATTTCCAGCATTATCTACTTTGAGGCAGGGTCTCTCACTGGCCTGGAACTTGTCAAGAAAGCTAGACTGGTTGGCATGCAGGCCCCTGACATCCTCCTGCCTCCACCTCCCTGTTTGGGGCTACACGCATGTGCCCTATGCCCAGCTTTTGAGAAAAGGATTCTGTGACCAAAGTCAGGTCCTTGTGCTTGCATGACAAATGCTCTACTGAGTGCGCTCTCTCCCTCTCGCCAGCTCTAAAGCTGAATTCTTTTGGGTGCTGGGGAGCCAATCCTTGTAATTGGCCACATGTTCTCACACGAAGTAATGCATTTGTGTGCGATTGGGTGTCTGCAAGTGTATCTGGAACTCACAAACCTCTTAGTTTTGTTTTGCTTTGAGACAGGGTCTCATTGGCTGGCTTGGAGCTCAGTATATAGACAAGGCTGTCCTGGAATGCACAGAGATTTGTTGTAGAACATTATTTTTAGGGGTGTTACTTTTGTTTATGTTGCATTTGTTTAACTCTGTGAAGCTGTGTTACTGTGCCTGTCTAAAACACCTGATGGTCTAATAAAGAGTGAACAGCCAATAGCAAGGCAGGAGGAAGGATAGGCAGGGCTGACAGGCAGAGAAATAATAAATAGAAGGAGAAACCTAAGAAGAAGTAGCCAAAGAAGGAGGACTCCAGGGGTCAGCCACCCAGCTACACAGCAAGCCAAAGAGTAAGAGTAACATTCACAGAAGTAAGAGAACGAGAAAGCCCAGAGGCAAAAGATAGACTGGCTAAGTTAAATTAAGAAAAGCTGGCGGGCCCCTCAAAGAGCAAAACCGAACAACAGCAGAGATCCTCCTGCCTCTGCTCCCAAGTGCTGGGATTAAAGGGGTGCGTCACCATGCCCAGCCTGAGCCTCTTTTTAAAAGACCAGCTAAAATCCTACAACTCCTAAATATACTTTTTCTAACCCTCTGGGCTTTCTCACTTTTTCTCAGATGAGAACCTTCCCCACCGCACCCACGCCCAGCACAGCTGCTGGCTGACCATCACTGCCGTGANTGAACATTCTTGCTTTCTCAGGCCCTGACTCGAAAGGCATTGTTCTCTCTTCTCCGTCTCCCTCCTCCAGACTTTTTCAGCTTGCACGCCATGTTGCTTTTCTCTCAAACTCTAATAAAATGTTCCTTGTGCTTCCTCCTGAGCCCATTTTCAATTATTTTATGAAGGAGACTGAGAACCTACAGAAGGGACCCCCAATTCCCTGGAAACACTGCTAGACCAGAAGCGAGGAGCACAGCTCCTCCGCGTGGGTCAGGAACGCTGAGCCTGCAGAATCTTTGGTCCCGGATGGCCCTGCCCACTTCAGATGCTCTCCCTGCCCCTACGGGCAGCCAGTGCTCAAGGGAGCAGGAGATGGCAAGGTGCCAGGCATGAATAATGAATAGCACCCTCATTTCCATCCGTTGGTTGACTGTTTACACACCACATTGCAGGAATCTGGAGCCTGAGGAAATCTGACTTGCANCCGGCTCAGGCTCCCTCCCTCCTGTGTGCCTAGCTCAGGAAAAGGNAGAACTCNTCCCCGCAGACCATCTGGCTCCTTCGCATGCTNTTATTAGGAACAGCAGAGGTGGATCTGTTAAACTCGGAAGGCATCGCGGGCACAGATGCTGAGTTTATGTGTAAAATATGGCTTCCGGCCAACGCGCTAATCACGAACGCCTCTGAAGTGCTTCCAATCGTCTGGATGAGGTGGCTCTCGCTTGCATGTTGTTTGTACAAGCTGGTGGTTAGAGGTGTTGTGTACAAGATATTTGTAGTCATAATTTCTCCAAACAGGTTAAGGCAAACATGATGAGAATCAGCATATTAATATGCTGTGTTTCAAATTAGAATCATAAACACACTTTCCTCATTGGAGGCCTAATCTGCTAAGAAGAAGCCAGATGTTTAATGACGNAACCATTATTCAGGAGGACCCATCAAAGGAAAACAAATTGTTGTTGTTTAAGTGGAAGGGAACACCTGCCTTCTGCCGGGGAACTTGGACAAACTGCTTGGAGAGGATTTTTGCTTGCGCTGGATTTTTGAGTCTTTCGCTGTTGTTCCCTGATTCTTCCAGAAGAATCGTTCAGCAAATAGAAGTCTTTTTAGGACAGGGCGATAGGTCAGCACCATGCACTTCCCAGTGCAGAGGCGGCTGATGGGGTGGGTTTGGAGAGAAGTTGATCATAGCGGCCTTNGAGATTCCTTGTAATGTAAAGTCCCCCTGTCCTTCATGGCACTGTTTCTAAGCAAAGAGCTAGGGAGGAACAGGGCTNTGAGTGGCATCTGTGTCCTTCACCTGCCTTCAGAGCTTGCTGAGGTAGAANTAGACTTTACATTTCTCTCTTTCAGGGAAAGCCATTCCACCAGTACTTCCTACTTTAGGGAGCCACCCACACCCTTTCCAAGGGCCCACTAATGTATCTCCTCTTTTCCATTTCCCACTCCACTGTCCCGTCATCCTCTCCCATCCCCAACTTCCCCTTCCCTCTTTGTTCCTCTTCCTCTCTTCCATTTCCTGTCAAAAACGCATCTTAAAGTGGGGACATAATCCTAGCACTTGAAGAACCCATACAAAAGCAGGAAGATGTTGCCAGGTTGGACACTGTAGGTGATTTTCCAAAACTTGATCCCATCACATGTCTTGTTTTAAATATCCAAAATGACCCAGAGGTATTTTCAAGACGTCTAGTTTATTTATTTTTCCAAGCATGTCTGGATGCTGGTAGAGTTTGGGGAACTAAGTCCTTTCAGAGTGCGTAAGACTTCCCTAGCAAGTCCACACAGTCTGTTTGACACGCACCCCATCTTNATAACTACAAACAGAGAGCCAGAGCAGCTTGGAGTGGGGAGATGGGGGTCCTGAAATTGCTCCTCTGTTGGGTGCTAGCAGCTGGGTATGATTGAGTTCCAGAAGGAGTCAGAGCAACCACACCCTCACCTAAGTTTCACATAAAGCCTGGAGGACACTCAGCTTTAAGGGACCATTGACCCCGCCACTTTTCCCTTTATCGAGGACCAGAAAGAAAGCACCCGAGACTCAAGCATTTGTCCCCCTGTTGCAGATACCTTGTGTGACTTTCTCAAGTGCAGTGACAAAAACACTGTGACAAAAACACTCAACGGAGTCACCTTCTGAGGGGAAAGGCTAACTTGGGCTCAGGGTTTTAGTATATTTTGAAGGCGTGGCTGAGTGGGTCACAGCAACTGTGCACATCATGATAGACCANGAAAGGAGAGCAAAGCCAGAACCAAGGGAGGCATAATCGTCAAAGTCCCCCAGTGACCTGCCTCAGCCAGCTGGGCTTCACCACCTACAGGTTCCACAGCCACCTGAGCAGCACTTTGGGGACCAAGTGTCCCCAGTGTGAGACTGTGGGGGACATTTCCATTCCAAATTGTAACACCTGATGTCTATGAACGACATCTCCTTTTCTTTGAAGCCATTGCGATGTCTCTCTGATCCATTTCCCATGTCATTTCCTCCCCCCTACTCTTAGTTTTATTTCCTTAAAAGTATCTCTTAGCTGTCCTTTTCATTTTAGTGTGTCATGGTAGGAACTGAGGAAGCTCTGACACAGCTGCTATCTCCTGCCTGAAGTCTCTCAGTAGTACCCTTTCCCTCGGATTTTCTGTTTTTTTAAACCATGTAACTAGTTATATTCTGTGACAGTACACTTGGCCTGTTTCTGCTTAGGGTGACTCTGATTGTTTGGGTCATCATCTGTGTTCCAACTTAAATCTGGTTATTGGTGATGACTGTTCATTAGTATGAGGGTGGCAGTGGTGATTTATTGGGATAATGAGTACTGTGTTCTTAGCACAGTGTTTGACTCAGGGAAACAAGGTGGTATAGGTAACCATTTTTAACAGCTACATTTAGTGTTGGTTCATGTTTTGACTCTGGGAATTGCACAGGAAAAGCTAGTGCATTCACATGGAAGCCTTTTACACAACTGAGAGCAACTCCTGTCTCCGTCCAGCCCCCAGGCCTCTCCTAATATTTTAAGCTACGGGTTCCAAGTAACTTGACACAGTCCTCACATATCAAGGCTGGAATTCCTTCACTGTTACAGTCTCTTGCCTCAAGCAGGCATGTGTGTGCATGTGTGTGTGTTTATACGTGTATACGTATTGTGGGTGTATACATATGTGTGTGCATGAGTGCACATGAAAGCCAGAGCTTAATGTCAGGTGTCTTCTACAATCGGTTTCCCCAATATTTTTTCCTATTTTTATTTCCATGTGTGTGGTGTATCTATGGGCACTGTGTATGCACATACATGTAGAGGTCTAAGATTGGCATTGGCAATCATCCTCAATTCTTCCACTTTATTCATTGAGGCAGAGTTTGTCAATCAAACCCAGAGCTTGCTGATACAGCTAGTCTCACTAGCCAGCCTGCTATGGGGATCTCCTGTCTATGCCTCCCAAGGCTGAAGTTGAAGGCAAGCCACCATGCCCACTCGGGAATTTCCATGGGTTCTGGAGATGCAAACTCTTGGTCCTTGTGTGNGTGGCAAGCGCTTTAGTCACCGAGACACTTCCCTGGCCTTGCACTGTAGTTTTTGACACAAGGCTTTATTAACCCCTGGATCTTGATAATTCAGCTAGAGTGGGTGGTTAGCAAGCCCTAGGATGCTTCCCTGAGTGCTGGGACCACAGCCACAAACTGCTGGCACTCCGCTTCTGTGTAGAGCTCATGACCCAGCTCAGGTCTTCATGCTTGCACGGCCATGTTTTACTGCATGGCTCATTCCTTGGCCCCTAGCTTATTAGTTTGGGCTCAGTCTGTATAAGAGAAAGTAATATNCATGCAGCGGGTGTGAATGGGAGATTTTACTGATTTGTATAGGTCCATGGCAGTGATGTTTAATTAGCAGTGACCTTCTGCNGTATGATTACATTAGTGACTCATACCATGTTTATTTTGGTGGGATAAGCTATAATTATTTTATGGAAGTTAAGACACAACATTGATTATATCTAACTGCCATCTTATGACATACCTATAGCTCATTTTTTTTCTAGTCATCTTTCATCTTCANACATGTTGCATTTAGTTCTTGAGCCCTATTGATGTTTTATGCTTTATATTTATGGGATGGGGCACTCCACATTTCTCTAAGACAGTGATTCTCAACCTGTGGATAGAAACCCCTTTGGGGGTCAGATGACTTTTTCACAGGGGTCTCCTAAGGCCACTGGGAAACACAGATATTTACATTACGATTCATAACAGTAGTAAAATTACAGTTATGAAGTAGCAACAAAAATCACTTTATGGTTGGGCNTCACCATGAGGAACTGTATTAAAGGGTTGCAGCATTAGGAAGGTTGATATCCACTGCTCTAAGAACCAGATAGAGGGCTTATTAGAAATGAGAAGAGGAAGTCTGAGTTGACACCATTGTTCAGATTCTCTGTCACTTTTGACCTTGATATCTGCTTCTCCTCAAGACCCCGAGGCCATGTGCAATTATGGCAGAATTGCCTGCAACTCATTGGAGAGAGTGGCTGAATCCTGGGATGAGGGTCCCATGACCCTCCGTGCCCCTCCTTCTATAAGGGAGAGTCCACACTCAACAAGTTCAGCTGTGACAATCTTTTGCAAGCTGACACAGCTGAACTCATGAAGATCGGGCTGTTGGCTGGGAAGCTAGTCCTGAACAACATACACAACAAGTGCCTTTACCCACTGAACCATCTTGCCATCTCTTACTGGCCCCCAACACATTGATCTCAATTGTCAAACAAATGAAATGTTCCTCANTTGCTTTGAATATCCAGATGTCGGTGGACAAGCCAATCTTGGAGCTTTCTCTTGGTTGAAATATATAGCAGGTCTGCTGCTGTAGCCACACTGTGTGTTCTGCGCAAGGGATGGCATATTTGGCCAACACTCTTAACTAGCTCATTTCATTAGCTTGCACCGTTCTTGGAGGCTTTAAAGTTTTGAATGACTTTGCAGCATGTGTTGGGTGCCTTTACTCTTTCTACCTCCGAGGGTCCATTTGTCAAATTACCCACTTCACCCTACTTGAGGCCCCTGTGGCTTAAGGAAGTTAACGCTCCCGTTGAAAGTGAGCAACTTTCTGCTGAGCCTTCTACATTAGAAGGATCATCCCCAATTTTTTTGAATTACTTAAGGATGTGAAAAATATCTTTATTTTCTGTTTGATGACACTTCTTGGTAATGTGAGGAATTATAGAATAATACCTTAGCTTGGGAAGGATTGTACTCTGAAATAAATCAAGTCAGATTCTTAGCTCTTGCCTGTTAAGTACCAGTTTGACATTGGAAATGATCCCAACTTAGTGATTTCGAGAACCCCACGGCCAGCACTGTAACCTGCAGCCACTTGAAACCCATTTGGCNGAGGCTGATGAAGAAGAAGCTCATTTATTTGGGAGGATTGAGGTTGAAAACCTAAGTCCTAATGATAGAATGTCCGCCGAGTAACCTCAGGGTTCAAACCAGTGTCCGTTTAAAAGTTAAAAAAAAATCAACACTCTTAAATCCATGCCTCTTCTCCTGATGAGATTTAAGATGGAATAAAAATGACATTGAGAAGCGACAGAAGGCGGACCAGAAGGCTGTGTATCTTAGGAGGCAGCACTGGTTGCTGTAATTGGTCCTGGTTCTGCCTTCTGTGGCTCCGTGACCCTGGACAAATTGGTCACCTTCTCTGGGATCTATGTCTCCTTAACTGTAGAGTGAAGCTGGAAGCCATGCCTGCTCTGGGATGCTGTCCTCTGAGACAGAGCACGACCATTGCCATCCTTATCAGAGTAGCTGCGATCATCTGCAGAACAGACACTAAGATTGGGCCTGGTGAATGTTGGTGTTCCCTCACCACAGGAAATTCACCACCCACTCCATCCTGCACCTCCCTCCCAGCTTATATGATTTCCTCCCAGCCACACAGGGCTTGGGGAGGTGCTAGAGTATATGGAGGGTGCAAAGTTAGCCGAGGAACTCCATCCATGCGGCTATGCAGAAGTCATCATCCATGCCAGGGTGAGATTTCTCAGTGGGGCACCCATGCTCCTGTAGATAAGCACAGTAACCTCATTGGTTGGCCAAACAAGACAAGCGTGGACTCATTACCATGGCCTGTCACTGATGCCCTCTCTGGAGTGAGGAGCCATTGTTCATGTTCTCAGGCAAGGCTTAAGTAATGGTGCTTTTCTCAGAAGGCCAATGTGAAGACTGGAAGACTGGCTGGCTTTCCCATGTACCAGGTCAGCAGGTAGAAGGCACTTCTTTGAACAGTCTTCAGGAAGTGAAGCAGAGTTATTGTGACATTCATAAAGCTTGACTCTCAGGACTCTACCTCTTTACATNCCTCTTTTAAATAAGCATCGGGGTGGATACTTTTAATTTTGTGTTTGTTGTTATATTTTCTCAAACTTGGAAATTAACTGGTTCATTTTTTAAAAGACAATTATTTTATATCTGTCTGTCTATCTATCTATCTATCTATCTATCTATCTATCTATCTATCTATCATCTATCTATTGCGTGTGTGCACACACACATATACTCATCACAACATGCATATAGGGATCAGAAGATAAAGTTCAGTCATTGGCTCTCTGCTTCAATCATGTTGGTCTAGGTGATGGAACTCAGGTAGTCAGGCTTGGTGGCAAGTGCCCTTACCTACTGAGCTATCTCACCTGCCCCTTCTCTGGCTGGATCTTCTCTTGTTAAACCCTCTTCATAAGATGGTTGCATTATGGCTCTCACTTGGTCTCAGGTCATAGAATATNCATCCTTATAAAGAATGCTTTTAATAAGTGTTAAAATACAGTGCTATTTTAGGATCTCTATATGATGTATGTTCAATGGGGGCTCTCCAGGGCAGGAGTCATCAAGAGGGAGAAGAATTAATTTGCATCCACACATATATTAAACAATGAATTTATTTCTGCCAAGGAAAACCAAGAGTGGAGACGCTTCCTTGATGAGATTTAATAATTTGTAGAGTGATCCACTGATGAATATTGCCTGGTGTTAGAACAATAAACCCACTGAAATAAGATATATAGCATTCATTAAATGCTTCCGATCTGAACACAGTGATGTGCACATATTGTGTTTGATTAGGTGGGTGAGTTTTTTTTTTTTTTCCCAGCCTCATGGGAGAGGTAGAAGAGCTCTCTAGCATCAAAGACCAGGGGCATGGGCTGTTTGAGCAGCTGGGTCAGGGAAGGAAGAGGCTCTGAGCATCCAGACGCTGTGGGTAGAACTCTGAGACATCCAGTATACAATAACTTTTTCTTGCAAAGCAAGCGGAATTTCCTGGAGAAAAGAGTTTAGTTAGTGAAGCTCTGAGGGAATTTTCTTGTTGTAAAATACCAAAGGGGGCATTCGTGTGTGTGTGTGTGTGTGTGTTTGGTCAGACCCACATATGCCACAGCATACATGTGGAGGTCAGAAGTCAACCTTACCTTCCATCCTGCCTTAGACAGGATATCTTGTTCACAGATTCTATGCCACGCTAGCTGACCTTCACAGGAGTGAAGAGTCACAAGAGTCTTCACGGACTCTCTTGTCTCCATCCGCGATCTCCTCATAGGAGTGCTGGGATTACAGCTGTGTGCTACAGCTTCCAGCTTTATTGGGTTCTAAAGATCTGAAATCAGGTTGTCACATTTGCAGGGCAAGCACCTAATTTACCATGCCATCTCCTTAGCATAGGAAAGTGCTATTCATGCTCCCATCCTGGGCTTCAGCAATGGAGGTGGATTACCAGGAGGCTAGTTGTGTTTTGCTGGCTGATCAGGGAGGAATTTGAAGCTGGGGATGTAGTCTGTTCCCACTGCAGCATTATGACAGATGTTGGGTTACAGCAGGGTGGGGGTGGGGAGGCCTAACTGATGAGCCGATATTGTTGACCAAGACAGCAGGGGTTAGTGCTGGGCAGTGCCAAGCACAAGAATGTAAATGCAACCAGGACCTTCTCTCTGTATAAATGTGAGCCCAGTGGGTGTGTGTAAAGCCCAAGGCAGGGACAAGAAAGAAACAAGACCTCAGTTGCTAGAGGCCTGAAGTTCATTACCTTTATTATTCAGATGGGAAAACAGGTCAGAAGAAGAAAGTGACTGAGTTGGGTAATAGGCACATGGCAGAGCTGGGGTTCAAACTCACTCTCCTGAGGCTTGCTGCAGGACTTTATGTTAGTACACAGGCAAAAGGAAAAGGCAAGNGACAGCAGCTCTCCTTGCTGTGGAGAGCTTAGGGACAGTGCACAGTTGCTTATGAAGAAAGGCCAGCATGGGTTTGCTGTGAAATCTGTGTTGTGCAATTAACAACAACAGGTGTCTAAAAGCACCCCGTTAGGAAATAGACCTCATGAGTGGACATTTGGCCACNGTGTGTGTGTGTGTGTGTGTGTGTGTGTGTGTGTGTGTGTGTGTGTGTAGCTGACCAATTCAGCTAGATTGGCACTTCAAGAACCCTCCTGTCTCTGCCTGCCCAGTTTGAAATTGAGGAGACAGATACATGTTCCTGTACGTAAGGACATTTAAAGTGGAGACTCACGTTGAGAGAGTAAGAAAACAAAGACCTTAGTCAAACTAGAGACTGATTTCACTAAGTTGAGAAGTAGTTGAGAAGGTAGTTCTGCTTCTGACCCTGAAAGGTCAGNCAGAGCTCAGGAAGGGAGAGATGAGACAGGGGTACCAGCGCACCTGCCTCAGGAGGCTGAAGTGGCGGAGGGAAGGCGCCTTGGGAGAGATGGAGCAGGACTTGACTAGGATGGAGAGAGCCACCATGGCTGGCAAGGCATGAGCCTGTGTAAGAGAAGGTGTATTCAAGATTCTGGGTTAAATTGAGAACTCAGTAAGTGTTCTACTGCCCAGTGACTTCTCATGTTCAGGTCATCTACTAGTGTTATCCAGTGTTATTGGTTTACTCACTGCCAGCATACATTTTACTGGTTAACAGTAAGTGCTGTGACTTTTTTTTGGTGCACACAGTTCACACATATCCTGAAGTGAGGAGGCACTCCACTAACACTACCCTTGGAATTCTTTCATAATAATAGAATCAGGAAATGAAATAAAATTCCTAATTGCAGGGCCTGGAGAGACAGCTAGTGGTTAAGAGCACTGGCTTCTCTTCCAATGGACCCAGGTTTAGTTCCCAGCAACCACAGTCATCTGTAATTCCAGTTCCAGGGATCCAATGGCCTCTTTCTATGGGTACCAGGCACACACGGTACACAAACATATACATAGTCAAGAACATTTAGAGAATGTAACTAATAAAACTTCTTGATTGAGAGAAAAACCTGATTTATGGTAACCCAGAGAAAGGCCAATGAACACCACCACTTGCACTAGACTCTTCAGTGGCCATGGTATTAAAATCATGCAAGGGTTACCCCATCTTCCATTCCATTGTTACTGAGTGGTAAGTCTCCAAGACAGAAGCCCCACAATGACAGTGATAGATGGCAATATTTTAGAGTGATGGTCTGGATCCCACCAGGGTGTGGCTTTGCTAGGAGACTTGGTTCTGCTGAGAAACAGAAACCTGAAGGGTTTCTCAGGACAGCTGCCTGAGCACTCCTGACCGCTATGGTCACACTTGAATGCTCTTGGTGGAGGCAGTTGGCACCTGAATGCTTCTGACCACAATTGCATCTCCAGAGTTCCCGTGGTAACCTACCTGAGCTATCCTCCCCACCACCCCCATTTGCCCCTATATAACCCAACAAACTTCCCAAGCTGGGCACTGTTCTCTACTAACCAAGGCGGCCTGGCAGTTTTTCATTAAAGCTACTATTTCTTTTCCGCCGAGTTTGGCTGTGCTCGTTGGTTTCTTGCTGTTCCTGTTTACACTGAGTGTATCCAGCGGTGGGCTGGAGGCCCTTTATAGACCTTCAGAACTGGTGATGAGGTTGGGTATGANGGGAGTCTTGATACCATGGGAACTGGAAGTCATTATGAACCAGGATTTTCACCACTCCTGGAAAGATGGTGGTTAAATGGCTGCAAGCACATGTGTACCTCATGAACAGGGCACCGTGCTAGGCACTGTTGTGGATTCAAGTAGGGGTTGCTTATGGACACCTTTGGAACCACGGGTATGTTAATCACTGAGCAGAGTTGGTGCTGGCTGATCTGCCTTGATACTCGGTGCTGGCTAGAGTGGCTACTACAACATGAGCTGTATAAATGACTAGACTCGAAGTTTCCTGGCGGTGAGCTGGGGTTGGAGCTTGCAGTTCAATCTCCAGCAGCAACCTAATATACACACACACACACACACACACACACATATATATATATGTATATATATATGTGTGTGTGTATATACATATATGTGAGATATGGATTGATATACATGATGTATACATACACACAATGATAAATTCCTTGGAGGCAATCAACATGTCTGTCTGATTTTTGTCACTAATTCTTGGAAGTTCTGATGAATTAGTGGATCTCGATAAGTATTTGGTGATGCAAATATTCAAATTATTTCATGCCCCATGGATTGAACTCTAAAAACGCTACTTTCCATACTATTGGTTTTATATGCCTAATCAGTTGCTTAAGAATTTTGAGGAGAAAACCCCCCATGAGTTTCTCATTCATTCTTATGGGGCTTTTCCTAGGANGGCAGGAAGGCGGAGGTAAGGCAGGTAAGCTGGGTTTTGTTGTTGTTGTTGTGTTTGTTTGTTTTGCTAAGCAACAGGGACTTGGATTGAAAGGTTTTGAAAACCGTCTTGTTCNCATTCTGAATGTGTCCTTCCCATCACTGCCTCATCAGTCCTGCGGAAGAGATGCAGATGGCTGCTGCTCTCCCGATCTGGCCTCACCTGGCAAGAGGCTTTCCTGATTCTCCACCATCCCTTGGTGTCTTTGGAGGCCACACTACCTTGGACACTCAGACCTTAGAAGATACTGGTGAATACTCAGTCTTTGAGGTGGTAGCAAACACCTCGAAGGTGGTTGACCTATGCTGTCCACTGNCAAACAGGCTGGACCAATAATGAATGGACTTTCTGTGACTCAATNTTGCAGTAACTTCTCATCTGATCTAGAAACAAAAGCTTCATTGGTAGCAGGTACTATATTAGTCTCTATGAAACTCTTAAGAAAAATGAAGGTTTGGATTCCTTCTTGTGTGCTCTGACTACTTTGGATAGGTCAGTCTTCACTTAGAAGTGAGGACTCTAGGTAGCAATAGGTAGAACTACAGTTGCTTGTAACCTATATCAAATTACAAAACTCAGTGAGCCTAAATTTCCCAATTTTGGGTTTCCTGTCAAGTTCCAGTGGAGAGGATTAGATATGAATCTATATGACTGAGCCAGGCTACTCAATACCAAGACAACNGGCAGTTCGCTTGTGTGACAAAGGCTTAGCTCACGTCTAAGACCACTGTCCCCCATCTCAGCTGCCATAAGTCTTATGACACTTCCAATAGCTTCTCTCCTCTCAATGTGTTTTATAGACTAAGCCCATAAGGGATGGGGTGTGACTCAGTCAGGAAAGTACTTGCCATACAGCATGAGGACCTGAGTTTGATTCCTAATATCCATTTTAAAAGCCAGATGTGGTGGCCCTTATAACCTCAGCCTGGTGAGGCAGAAAGAGAAGGATCCCTTGAGGCTAGCCAACCAGCTAGACTAATCAAATCC
>LZPO01034769.1:113123-139629 GCA_001675575.1 Neotoma lepida
ATACCAGAAGAGAAGGAAAGAGGGAAATGAGGGGGTAAAAAGGACAGAAAGGAAGAAGGAGAGAGAGAGAGAGAGAGAGAGAGAGAGAGAGAGAGAGAGAGAGGGAGGGAGGGAGTTACTATCCATCAACAGACAGATGGCTGACTTTTCATCCTGAATTCAGAGGTCAGGAGGCAGTAGTACTATGTTGTGATTACAGTTGAGAATTTATTTTGAGCCACAATGAAAAGTGAGGTGTCACTCTACAACACCAACCACTTCATGCTGTGAAATGAAAAGCCACATGCTGTGTGATTCCAACCATGTGACTTTCCAAGATAAAACTACAAAGGTTACATGAAGATCAGTTTTGGCAGAGAATTCNGGAGGGAAGATGCAGAGAAGGAGGGATAACGGATAAACATGGGAGGGATTTGTGGTGCTGGCTGCTGTCTTAGTTAGGGTTTCTATTGCTGTGAAGAGACACCATGATCATGGCAACTCTTATAAAGGAAAACATTTAATTGGGGGGTTCACTTATAGTTCAGCNGTTTAGTCCATTATCATTATGGTGGGACATGGCAGTGTGTAGGCAGACGTGGTGCTGAGAGTCCTACATCTTGCAGGCAACAGGACGTAGTCTGAGACACTGGGTGGTTGGTTATCTTAAGCATATGTGAGACCTCAAAGCCCACCCCCACAGTGACACACTTCCTCCAACAAGACCACGCCTACTCCAACAAGGCCACACCTCCTAATAGTGCCACTCCCTTTGGGGGCCATTTTCTTTCAAACCACCACAGTTACTTAATATACAGATCAAAGGTCTTAGACCTGAACAATACCAACAGTAGACTTCAAGCAGTGGATTTTGGTGATGATGATGATGATGATGATGATGATGATGATGATGATGATGGTGGTGGTGATGATGATGTCTTAAAGTACTGAGAATATGCAACTGAAAAGTACTCAGTCCTAAGTGAGACATCTGTATCACCCCTTCCCAGGCTCAAGGAACATCCTGGAAGAGGGGATGGAAAGAATGTCAGACTCACGGATGGAGAGGAGTGCTGTGTACTACTGTTCTCTGAAATGATGTGGCATTGTAATCATGAACACATGACCGCTATGACAGCCTGCACACATGAAAGATAGGAAAGTAGGAGGGGTAATAATTGGGGAGAAGGGGACTTCAGGAGTGGGATGGGACAGAGAGGAGAGTGGGGACTGAATATGTCACAATCCCTTGGACACATGTGTACAGTCTTGTACTGTTGACTGTCTGTATCATATCATGCTGAAGATATTCTTTCATCATGCCTGTTTATGGTTCTATGGGCTTTCTTATACCTGGATACCTATGTCTTTTCATGATCAGAGAATTTTTCTGCCATTGTTTTATTGGACTTATTTTCTTTGCCCTTAACTTTTATTTCTTCTGCTTCAGGTATGCCAATAATGTGGACTTTTGGTCTTTTAATGGAGTCACAGAGATCTTACATGCTCTCTTCATCCTTTCTTATTTTTATTTTTTTTCTGAATGAGATAGTGTATGTATGTATTGAGACAAGATCTCCCTGGCTGTCTTGGAACTCACTATGTAGACTGGGTTGGCCTGGAGCTAACAGAAACCTGTCGGCCTCTGCCTTCCTAGTATTGATTAAAGGTGTGCAACTACCATACCTGGCTCTGTGTGTGATCGTTTTAAAAGACCCAGCTTTAATTCTGATACTTAAAACAGTTAATTTTTCATTCTGCATGTGCATGTGTGTCTGTGTGGGGGATATGTACATGTCAATGCAGTTGAATACAGGTGCCAGATTACGATGTCAAAACTGCTGGAGCTAGAGGTATAGGCTGTTGTGAGGTACCCAGTGTTAGTGCTGAGAAGCAAACCTGGGTCTTCTACAAGAGCAGCAAGTGCTCCCAACCATCTCTTCAGCCCCCAGAATCCAATATTCTTTCTCTTGCTCTAGTCTGTCATTNAAGCTTTCAAATGACATTTTTTAACTGAGTTAGTAAAGGTCTTCATTTTCATGCTGATTCTCTTTCCAAAGTGTCTCTCCCTTTGCTGATTTTCTTGTTCATATCCTGCACTGTCTTCCAAACTTCATTTAACAGTTGATGTGTATTCTCTTGGCTCTTACTGGACTTTTCTGAATGATTCTCTTGAGTTCTTTATCAGCAGTTTCATTGTCTTAATTACCTTTAGAACAAGTGTGCCGTGTTTCTTTGCTCCCTGCTTTTTTGTGTCCCTAAAGCAGCATTGGCATAGCCNGTTGGCTTTCTTAGTCAGTGACTTTCTTCCAAAGATAAATCTTGGGTGATGGTTTGTTCTGAAATGTTGAGTTTNTCTCTAGCTTGGTGTAAATAGCGTGATCTCTCTGGAGTATCTTCAGTGGCTGTGGTTAGTATACTTGGGCACAGTGCATACTGTACTGAAGTCAAAGAGACCCCAGTGTTTGCGAGTCATTCAATGTGAGAACAGGCTAACAGTTCAGGTGAGTGTGATGTGAACAGCTGTGTGTGGAGTGTACCCTCTGTGGGTACTTTCACAGTAGGCATATGCTGGCCACGTCTCTGATTANGCCTGCTCTGGTAGTGGCACAGTCTTGAAGCNCTTATCTTCTGGTTAGATACTGGTACAAGTTCAAGGGCTTCATTGGGAGCCGTGGGGGTAGAAATCACAGCTCCTGCTTTGTGGCACCCACACTGGGTCTTGTTAGCAGTGAGTAATCAAACAGGGACCCCACACAGTTGATANGGTAGTAAAAATTGTGTAACTCTCTGCTGCTACCTTGGGCATACCTGCCTGGGAGTGAGCCCNGGGACTGCCCTAGTTTTAACGCCTGGGATGGGATGATGGCTGGGTTTTTGCTTCCCCCAATTCTTAACGATTTTAAAATCGATGTGTATGTGTGTGCCTGCTTGTCACATTGCATCTGCAGCCAGNAAGCAGAGAGATGCTGGTGCTCATCTCCCTCCCCGTTTTAGTCTGGACCACCAGCCCATGGAATGGTGTCATCCACATTCAGGGTGGGTCTTCTGACTTCAGCCAAACCTCTCTGCAGACTCCCTCACAAACACATCCAAAGGTTTGTCTCTGAGGTGATTCCAGAACCTGTCAAATTGACCATCAAGATTAGCCCATCACAAGAGGCATGCTCAACTGAGTGACTCAGCCATTGAGCCGAGGGGTCAGGGAGCCTGGGTGTAGGCCCNAGTGCCAGCCTGGGACTATGACTTCAACACAGATAGCCCAAATGAGAGATCCAGGTGAGCCTTGGTGACCACCTCACCNAATAGAATCAGAGATAAGGCTCTGTCTCTGCCTTNACCACAATTTAAAGTTACCAGAGCCTTCTCAAGAACAGTATCCCACAGCCAGCAAGTGTGCAGAAGCCCTCAGCTCTGCTGTCAGCAGAGGAGACAGCCCTTCCTTCCAAACGGTTTACACTGAAATGTAAATGAACGGGACATTAGAAAAGAGGGAGAGGAAAAATGAAAATAGATTTAAGTTCTTGCCTTTTAAAATTTTTATCATTTTCCACCCGAGCTGACTGTTTTTGTTTAATCTTTCCATTCTTTTTCTTCTGCCGTCTGAGGTATTTTTCTTAGGGATATGCAAACTTTATTAGTTAGCTCCCCTTTCAAGCTCAGTAGGCTTCTGTGTTTGAGAATTGGGAATCAGGTACTTTTACTGTTAGCCCCAGGGTGGATCTGAGCAGGAGGAAGCTTCATGAATAATCAGGGCTGACATCTCCAGCGTTGGTGCCTTCATTATAAATATTGTTGAGGGAGCTGTGACCACNGTGGGCACCCACGGAACAGAGTGGGCAGGGGAGGCAGCGATGAGTCTTTGATTTCAGCTCTTTCCTGGTTATTGCTTCACTTCTGACCCTGGTGTTGACAGGTCTCTTAGATACGGCTGCCATTTTTTTTTTCCTAGAAAGTTTCTCTTGTATTAGCATAAGTGTCTGGTCTGCAGGATGCTGGGCTCCGCAACTCTGAAGGCTAAGAACCATAGTTAATATTAGCGCTTGTGTCACCTGCTGGAATCGCTAATGAGTGCCAGCGCCGGGCTGCTCTGGGACCCTAACCATTGGAGTCCCATTGGATTCAATACAGCATCGTGGTATGTTTCAAGGGGAAAATGAATGACAACAACCTTCTCAATTTTATAAGTGCCCACCTCTCCANGTNTACAAAGACACCAGTGTTTCATGTGTGAAACGGTGCTCCCATGTACCCCACTAATCTCTGGTCATATTCTTAGCAAATGGTTCCTTAGATGATTCATGTTTTCTTCTGTGTCATGTTGCATGTGTGTGTGAGCTTGCCTGTGTGAGCAGATGTGGAGGCCAGGGATCCATATCGGGTGCCTTCCTCTATCACTTTCCATATTGTTGTTGTTGTNGTTTTGTTATTTTGAGACAAAATCTCTCATTGAATTGGGGGCTTGTTGTTTGGGCTAGAGTGACTAGGCAGCTCTACTGCCTCATCTACCCATCTCCATCCTTAGCACTTCAGTCACAGGCTCATACCACCCAATTAGCTTGTTACATGTGTACTGGGGATCCGAACATAGGTCCTCATGATTCTGCAGCCAGCACTTTACCCACCACGCCGTCTCCCCAGCCTCCAGATTCACATTACTTTTTATTTTTAAAAAAATATTTGTTTTTATTTCATGTGCATTGGTGTTTTGCCTGCATGTATGTCTGTGTGAGGATGTCGGATCTCCTGGAGCTGGAGTTACAGACAGTTGTGAGCTGCCATGTGGGNATCGGGAATTGAACCCAGATCATCTGGAAGAACAGCCAGGGCTCTTAACTGCTGAGCCATCTCTGCAGCCCCTAGATTCATGTGATTTTAACATAGTGTCCATTTTCCAAATGGAGGTGATAAGCAAGCTTGAATTTGTACTTCATGAGTAAAACATTCCAAGTTTCTTCCGCCACCTCACACCATCCTCGGCTGCCTTGTCTTCTATCCATCCCTAACAGATTCACCAAACAATTATACAACTGAGTGCCATTACTTCATGTCATTGTCCCAATAACCTAAAAAAGGTCCTATTGTCATTCTGAGTTCTATAAATCCAGACTGGAGGGAAGGGGCTTGCTCAGGGCCCTAGGATGAGTTAGGGTTAGAATTGGGCCAAGCACTGAGCCTGAATTCAAACCGTGTACTCTGCCAGCTCACCAGGGTTGACCAGTGTTATTTGCTGTTTATTTGTCCCATTAATATTATTGAGCAATCATTTTCTATTGGCACCGGGATTGCCAAGAAACCAAAGCAGAGGTGTGGAGCTCAAATCCTGCAGTGGGAGCAGGTCCTGTTAGCTGGTGGTGGTAAGAGAGCTCAGGGAAGGCTTCCTGGAGGAAGAGTCTATAGGAGGGAGGAAGTAANGATTCACCAGGATAAGAAAGTGCATGTTGTTGAAAGCGGGTGACAGCCTGCTTTGAGGCAAAGACAAGGGGGAAAGGGGTTCTCTTGTGTTCTAGGCTTTTAAAATCTCCAAGTAAGCCTGCCAAAATCTTTGATGCTTGTATGTACATATGTCAGCCTGAGATTCAAAATTCTGCCTTGCTGTATTTTATGCAAGGAGGCATTTTTGTTTTTTGCTAGATGTGAGCCTAGGCAAGACAGGAGGAGAGGTAGGTCTGGGGGTCCTTANGAATGTCGTTTGTCGTGAATTAAATTGAGATGTTCANGGGAGATTTGGGTGTTGATATACAGTGGACATTTGNCAGCATAGGGTGGTGGTGATCTGGAGTTCAGGAGAGAGACCAGGGCTGGAGATGCAATTCAGGAAACATTAACAAGCCAGGGCACANGNGGTTCAGACTTGAGGTCAAATGGAATATCCCGTTTCATCTCAAGCCCCTACTCTCCATTCCCTCCAAGCTGGACATNGAGGCTAGTACATTCAGCTGAGCTTGTGGAAAGAGAGAGAGGGGGACTGAACAGAAAGTCCTCGCTCCTCTCACTTTGTAAATATTTTATAAATTTTTGTGTACATGTGTATGAGTGTATATGTGTGTGGAAGCCAGAGGCCAGCCTTGGAGGTCATTGCTCAGGACGCCATCCACCCTCTTTTTTGAGACAGGGTTTCTTACTGACTTAATATTTGCCAATTTGGCTAGGCAGGCTGGCCAGCAGACTCAAAAGGTTCTTTTATCTCTCTGCCTCTCCAGGACAAGCAAGTGCCACCAAACTCAGCTTGTTTTTTGTTGTTGTTTTTTTGTTTTTGTTTTTTTTTTATTTTTTTAATGTGGGTTCTGGAGATCAAAGTGAGCTCCTCAAGTTTGCATAGCAACGTCTTATGTACTAAATCCTCTCCTTAGACATCCTTTTTGTCTCAGAGGAAGTGAANGGAGGCATACAGCCACCTGAGGGAGTCTCAGTTGAGGAACTGTCCAGACCAGAGTGACCTGTGGCCATGTCTGTGAACGACCATAGGGGACCAAGCGATGGCTCAGAGGTTAAGAACACTGGCTGCTTTTCCAGAGGTCCTGAGTTCAATTCCCAGCAAACACATGGTAGCTCACAAACATCTTTAATTTGATCTGGTGCCCTCTTCTGGCATGTAGGCAGAACACTGGATATATAATAAATAAATAAATCTTAAAAGAAAAAGAGAAAGACCATCCTGGTTAATGATGGATCTGGATGAGCCCTAGGCAGTTGGGCCAGGGCTGTATGACAAAGCTAATTGAGCAAGAGCCTGGGAGGGAGCCCGAAAGAAGCACTTCCTCTACTTCTTCCATGGCTCCTATCTCAAATTTCTTCCCTGAGTTCCCTCAATGATGGACTGTGAATCGGAAGTATAAGCCAGATAAACCCTTCACTCATCCAAGTTGCTTTTGGTTATAATGTTTATCCCAGCAAACAAAAAGCAAGCTAAAATCTCCACTGATCTTTTTTCCTGGCCCCATAATCTGGGTGTAGCCTCTTTTTAAAGCTTAGCAACCAATATTCTGAACACAGTTTTAGAACAGAATATTTTTTAAAGTAATAAGTTCACATTATCAACTTCTGTGTGGGAAACCCTGAGCTGCCCAAGGAGATAGAGGAAGTTCCATCTCGTACCTTAGGAGGCTGGCATCAAGGAGGTCAGGAGCACTGCCCAAGGACCCATGACTGGGAATGGAAAAGCTTAGGCAGTGGTGCACAACCTTCCTAATGCTGTGACCCTTTAATACAGTTCCTCATGTTGTGGTGACTCCAACCATAAACCAATTTTTGTTGCTGCTTCATAACTGTAATAATGTTGCTACTTTTATGAATCATAATGTAAATACCTCTGTTTTCTGATGGTTTTAGGTGACCCCTGTGAAAGGGTCCTTTGACCACAGAAGGGGTTGTGACCCACAGGTTGAGAACCTCTGACTTAGAGTCTGGCCTAGGCCTGTATCCAAAGGAAACACCTCAGAAATTCAGATGTTAGCCCTTCCAGTACAGAGCTTTATGTAGGAGGTGAGGTTTTCACTGAACCCTGAACAATAGGAAAAGCAGCAAGTTTTGATTTGATGAACAAGTCTGTGATGCCCTGATAATAAGAATTCTTGGTTCTTGGATTCAGTTCTGGTTATGGCATATTTTAAAGACAAACTGGGTCATAGCAAAGCGCTAGTTCTCAGCCTTTAGCCCACCAGGGGTTCTGGCGTAGGTGACACTCACAGTGCAAAATCCTCTGGGAATTTTTTCTTCCCAGGTTGGATTGTAAAATAGCAGGGAAGCAGGCCACTCAATTCCAGNCCCTATTGCTATGGTAATTTTCTTTTTCTTATTCAGTACAAAAATAATTTTGTGGGGAAGTATGTGTGTCTGTTCATACTTGTGCATGGAATAGCAGCAAAATCCCCATGCATACATGTGCACATATATGGAGGCCAATGTTGAAGTTGCCTGTCTTCCTAAATTGCTCTCCATCTTATTATTTGAGGAAAGGCCTCTCACTGAACCTGCAGTTCACTCATTCAGTGAGNCTGGCTGGCCAGCAAGCCTCAGAGAACTGTCTNCACATTCCCAGATTTTATATAAATCCTGGGGATTTGAACTCAAGTTTTCATACTTCATGATAAGCACTTTGCTCACTGAGCCAGCTCTCCAGCACCCCCAANAAAAATTGACAAAATCATAGTTGCATCCCACTGATAGGAGACTCAATAGAACAAATGTCATGTTCTGAGGAAGCGGACATCTTTGGAAGAGANCAGTCAGGATGCAGTAGCAGATTTCAAGCATTTAGAGACTGTCATGGGATGGGATTAGACTCATCCTTTAGGAACCCAAGGGGTATCACCAGAGTCATCACNGGTGAAAACTCTAGGGCAAAACTGGTAAGAGTAAGGAAGAAACTTTGGAGATGACTGAGAAGGTGGGGTGCACCCTCTTTAAAGATGGTGGACACCCTATCCCCCTGGAGCTGCTTTGTCAAAGGCTGGACAGCCACTTGTCATAGATGTCTTTAAGAAGACTCAAGCTGTTTGGAGGATGAAACAGCTGTGTTCTAGACCCATTTCAGGGTCTGCAGAGCTGCTCAGTGGTTGAGAGATGAGCTGCAAGAGGACCCGCTTTTGGTTCCCAGCACCTACATGGTAGCTTACAGCTCCAGCTCCAAGGGATCTGATGCCCTCTTCTGGCCTCCACGGGCACCAGGCATGCATGTGGTACGTATACATACATGCAGGCAAATATTCATATACTTTTTAAAAAAATCTTAAATCACGTTTGAGCTCTTGGTTTCTAAAATTAACAGTAATTTTAATGAGTAGTTATTGGCATCCCACTAAGTAGCAAACATCAGACAGAATTTTAACACAAATGTTAATAACCAGCAAATGAAAAATTTTCAGTCTTTTTACTGTAGGAATTCCACNATCCATTTTATCTTCAGAACTCCAAAGCAGATAAGGTTTTGCCTCCTGAAGAGATTACAAAGCTGATTGTAGATTATTGATTGTGCTTGAAAAGGAATCCTTGAAAAAGGGAAGTTTCCCAAAGTTACTCCATTAGAATAAAGGAGTCCTTGACAATAAAGGGGAGTTAAGAAGAAAGGAGTCCTTGGTATTTGTCAAGAGTTTATTCCACCCCTCCCAGTCCCAAGCCTATGACAAATGATTGTAAAAGGAAGTTTGTCATCTATTTGCTGTCTAAGGCTTTGGTACATCAAAGCCATGGGAATTGTAAAATTACCTATATAAAGACCACAGGGGAGAGCAGCCTTATCCAAGGTTGTCTCTCTCTGGGTGGCATTTCCTATTTATGTNTGACTTTGTTCCTGTCNAGCCTGGCTACGTTTGTTTTAGGTGGTCTTTGGCTTTCAGATNTTTTCAAAACAGTTTTCTTAACCTGAGAAGTTGAGATAGGTACCATAGCAAATACTTCTGAATGCACGGATTTCTCTACCCACCCAACAGAAAGCTGTTGTTTTTCCAGGGAGCCAATTATTCTTTAGAGCTAATGAGACGTATAGGATATTTACATTTTGCAACAGTAAAGCAAATTTGGGTCAAATATTAGGATTAAAATAGCAACAGGGCAGGTCACTGTGCCCTGAGGGTTGCTGGCCAATGACTGCTAAGCAAAATGCCTAGAGGTATAGATAAGATAGAAAAGACAGGGTTAAAGAGGATNCTTCATCCCTGATGTGATTGCAGGCTTTTCTNCTTGTATTCCAAGCACTAATCAGAGTACCTACAAGAGAAGAGGCAATCAACAAACATTTGGGAATGAGTGACTCCTACATAAAGAGAAACNACACTGTTTCCGTTAGTTTGCTTTCTGGGATCATGCCTGTATGACTGATTGAATAGCCAGAACTCTAGTCATCACTCAGTTGTTAAATATTTAGGCTGCCAAATCATTTATTTGACTGATGTCTGTCCCCTTGGAGTTGACTGACTGCCTTGGTGCAGGGTAGACATGGCATGAGTCATAAGCTTCTGCTCTTGTCAGTCAATGGCTGTGTTTTCATGCATAANCAGCTTGACTTATGTTGGTCCCATCAGGTACAAGCATAAATCATGACAGTCTAGTAATTGGTACTTGTACCTTTTCTGACTAGAATGAGCTCCCATTTTTTTCTGGTGGTTAGTGACATTCAATACTCGATGATTGAGTGTCATTGGTCAGAATGAGGAAGTTCCCTTTCCTGGGAAGACCTCAGAATAACATGTGATACAGAACTGGCCTGGGAGCCTAAGGTCATCTTAGTGTGGATGAGGTCTAGAACATGAATGGAGGAGAGTGGCTGTCTACTAGGAAGGACTGGGCAAAGTTGGAGTAAAGTAGGACAACAGTAATGCATCTGTTAGGGTTCTGCTTGTGATGGGCAGGCTCTATGGATGTCTCNGTGATTGCCTCCTGCCATTCCATAAGATTCCTCTCTTGTGTGTGACTTATCTAAGATCTGTGACTGATTTCTAAGCAACAGAGTAGGGCATCCCTACAACTACATCATATCAAGCAAGACTCCATCTTTCTAAAATTGCTATGGCATTGTCCTCTCATTATTGGTTTGAAGAAACTAAGAGTCACAAGTCCCATGTCTGTAAGAAGAGGGACCTGCAGCCAAAGCGAATGAAGGTAAAAGGGGTCGTTTCTGAGCTGAACTTTCAGCTAAGAAGCCAGGCTTGCCTGATATCTTCCAGTTTCTATAAAATACCATGACTGAAGAAAGCAACTTGGGGAAGAAAGGGTTTATTTCATCTTACCTGAGGTCACATTCCATCCCTGAGGGAAGTCAGGGCAGGAATCTGGAGCAGCAACTGAAGCAGAGCCATGGTAACTTGTTCCTCATGGCTTGCTCAGCCTGCTTTCTTACAGAACCCAGAACCACCAGCCCAGGGGTGGCATTGCTCACAATAGGCCGAGTGCAGCCCACACACATCAGTCACCATTAAGAAAATGCACTACAGACTTGCCTACAGAAAAACCTTATGGAGGCCTTTTCTCAACTGAGGTTTCCTTTTCCCAAATGATTCTAGCTTGTGTCACATTGACATAAAACTAACAAATACAGCTGTAGGCAGAGTTTATCGTCAGGACTGCCGGCCAGCTCTGTCCCATCAGCCAGCTCCCAAACAACCACACTGAGACTTAATATTAATATTAAATGCTCAGCTAGTGCCAATGTGTTCNAGGCTACTTCCTACTTTCTCTTCTATCAGGTTCAGTATAGCTGGATTTATTTCGAGATCTTTGATCCATTTGGACTTGAGTTTTGTAAATGGGGACAGATATGGATCTATTAGCAATCTTCTACATGTTGATATCCAGTTATGCCAGCACCATTTGTTGAAGATGCTTTCTTTTTTCCATTGTGTAATTTTAGCTTCTTTGTCAAAAATCAGGTATTCATAGGTGTTTGGATTAATGTCAGGGTCTTCAATTTGATTCCATTGATCTACATGTCTATTTTTAGGCCAATACCAAGCTGTTTTTATTACTGTAGCTCTATAGTAGACCTTGAGGTCAGGGATGGTGATGCCTCCAGAAGTTCCTTTATTGTTNAGGATTGTTTTGGCTATCCTAGGTTTTTTTGTTTTCTGAGAGCAATAATTAATAAATGGGACCTCCTGAAACTGAGACACTTCTGTAAGGCAAAGGACACAGTAAATAAGACAAAACAGCAGCCTACAGAATGGGGAAAAAACTTCACCAAACCCACATCTGACAGAGGGTTGANCTCCAAAATATATAAAGAACTCAAGAAACTAGACATCAAAATACCAAATAATCCAATTAAAAATGGGGTACAGAGCTAAACAGAGAATTCTCAACAGAAGAATTTTAAATGGCCAAAAGACATTTAAGGAAATGCTCAACATCCTTAGTCATCAGAGAAATGTAAATCAAAANGACTCTGAGATACCATCTTAGGCCTGTCAGAATGNCTAAGATCAAAAATGCTAACAACAGCCTATGTTGGAGAGGATATGGAGAAAATGGAACACTCCTCCACTGCTGGTGGGAGTGCAAACTTGTACAGCCACTTTGGAAATCAATATGGTGATTTCTCAGAAAACTGCGAATCAATCTACTTCAAGATCCAGCTATACCACTCTTGGGCATATACCCAAAAGATGCTCGACCATATCACAAGGACACTTGCTCAACTATGTTCACAGCAGCATTATACGTAATAGCCAGAACCTGGAAACAACCTAGATGCCCCTCAACCAAAGAATGGATAAAGAAAATGTGGTACATTTACACAATGGAGTATTACTCAGTGGTGAAAAACAATGACATCATGAAATTTGGAGGCAAGTGGATGGAACTAGAAAATATCATCCTGAGTGAGGTAACCCAGACCCAGAAAGATAATCACAGTATATATTCACCTTTAAATGGATATTAGATGCAAAACAAAGGATAAGCAAGCTACAATCCACAAGCCCAGAGAAGCTAGGTAAAAAGGAGGACCCTAAGAGGGACATACATGGAGGTCCCCAGGAAGGGAAAATAATTAAGATCTCCTGGGTAAACTGGGGAGGGGGTAGAAGAGNAGGGATGGGGGATGGGAACAGGAGAGACTGAGATGGCCTAGTGGAGGGAGGGATGGAGAGGGAGAGCAATGAAAATGATATCTTGGTAGAGAGGACCATTAGGGGGTTAGGGAGAAACCTGGTGCCAGGGAAACTCCCCAGGAACCCACAAGGATGACTCTAGCTACCAACTAAGACTCCTAGCAATAATGGAGATGGTGCCTGAACTTACCTATAATCAGATTAGTGACTANCCTAAATGCCATCATAGACCCTACATCCAGTAACTGATGGAAGCAGATGCAGTGATCCACAACCAAGCACAGGGCTGAGCTCCTAGACTTCAGTTGAAGAGAGGGAGGAGGGATCACAGGAGCAAGTGAGGTCAAGATCATGATGGGGAAAACCACAGAGACAGCTGACCCAAGCTGGTGGGAGCTCATGGACTCTGGCCTGTCAGCTGGAGAACACGCATGGGACCCAACTAGGCCCTCTGAATGTGAGTGGCAGTTATGTGGCTAGATCTGTTTGGGCAGGCCCTGGCAGTGAGACCAGGACTATTCCAGGTGCATGAAATGGCTTTTTGGAACACATTCTCTATGGTGAGATACCTTGCTTAGGCTTGACACAGCAGGGAGGGACTTGGTCCTGCCTCAACTTAGTATGCCAGACTTCGTTGACTCCCCAAGGGAGGCCTTACCCCTCTCTGAAGAGTGGCTGGAGGGTGAGGTTGGAGGAGGTGGGTGAGGGTGGGAAGAGGAGAGGGAGGGGAACTGGAGTTGTTATGTAAAATGAAAAAAAAACTTTTTTAAAAATAAATAAATTTTAAAAATAGCTCAGGCAATAGCTCAGGCTTATTAGTAACTCGCTCATANAACCTAAACCATTTCTATTAATCTGTGTGCTGCCCTGAGGCTCGTGGCTTTTATCTCTAGACCATTTTGTGTGTCCCACTCATTCTGCATCTGGCTGGTGACTCCTCCAACTCCGCCCTTCTTCCCAGCTTTCTCTCTGCCCCGAAAATCCTGCCTAGCTAACNGCCANTCAGCTCTTTATTATCCAATGAGAGTAATACATTGTCACATTGTACAAAAGATTGTTCCACAGCACACAGCTGCTCTTGGCAGTGGCCATCTACAAGATTCAGGTAAACTGGGCCTGAACGGACTCCCAAAACTGTGAGAACATAGCTGTTTTGTTTTTTAAAATTATGTGTGTGTGTGTGTGTGTGTGTGTGTGTGTGTGTGTGTGCACATGTGAGTGCAGATGCCTGTGGAAGTAAGAAAAAGGGAGCACCAGTTTTCCTGGAGCTGGGGTCAGAGGCAGTTGTGAGTCGGCCAATGTGGATGCTGGGAATTGAACTTGGGTCTTCTGGCAGAGCAGTGGGGCTCTTAACCACTGAGTCATCTTTCCAGCCCCAGTAACTGTTGGTAATCTGCAATTTAAGGTTCTTTGCTATGTTACATATAAAATGTATATGGTCTTATATAATCTTAACTGTGGGCTTGGTGTTCAGATGTTCACCCAGGATTCAACTGAAAGGAAGTATCATCTGCTATAATACTATGACTTACCCAACCCTCTCACCCCCCGCTGGCATGTCCAAAACAAGAAGAAAGAATAGAAATGGAGTCATATTCTTATTGTCAAGCCTAATCATTTTTATGCTTCAATTATTAACCAGGACATTTTTATTTAAAGGAANTGAAAATGTGATTATACTTCCTCTGTGGTCAAATACTGGATGTGAGTCTCTGGTCTGTGTGATAGGCCCTGTTTGCTTAGCTTATTTCCTCCCCTTTCTTACTTCCCGTAGCTTCTAGTGAGTGGAGGAGACTTGCATGCCTTACCAATGTAGGCTTAGCCATGTGATCTGCTTTGGCCAACGGAAAATGGCCAAGAGTTTGGAAATTATTTTTCCTTTTCAATTTTTTTTTGTGTGTGTGTGTGCATATTTGGGCTTAGCTGGTTAGCCAGCAAGCCTCCCTCTACCCAGGATCTACCTGTGCCTGCTATCCCAGTGCTGGGGTTGCAGGCACCATGCCTCTGCTCTGGCTTTTTTGTGGGTACCAGGAATCACCTCAGGTCATGATGATTGCACAGCAAACACTTGAACACACTGAGCCATCTTGATAGCTCAAAGTTTATCAAANTTCTTTCTTTTCCCCACCCCTTCACCTCCTTTGTCTTCTTTTGAGTCTCCTATAGCCCAGGCTATCCTTTAAATCCTTGTGTAATCAAGTTTGACCTTGAACTCTGATCATCTACTTCCTGCAGACTGGGATTACAGGAATACACTGCTATGCCTGGAAGTGCCGGGATCTAGTCCATGGCCTTGTGCATGCTAGGTAAGGACCTTATCCACTGAGCTGTATCCCCAGCCAAGCCTGACAAATTTCTGCTAGCAATTTCTGCTCCTGCCTGATGCTATGACAAAGCACCCAAGGGACCTGCTGCCTTTCATCTTGAAGCATGGGAGAAGTATTTGGAACACACCTGCTTTTGACCAGCTTCCTGAAGTCAAAGGATCCCAGTCAATTAAGACTGATGAATGATAAATAAGTGTTTCACAAGTGTCTGAGATGTGGAGATTGTTTGTTATGCAGACTTATTCAGTAATAGCTGATGAATACAAAATCCCAAGCCATCCCAAATCACCTCTCTCTAGGAAATGAAAGAATCGAGCAACGACTTTACCTGTTATCTCAGAAATGTGAATGAATGAATGATCATCTTTCCCTCCGGCAGCAGTGTGCATGTTCTCTGTTTGGACAGGCCTTCGAAAGCAGAGCTCCTTAGTTTCTTTCTGTTGAATGTTGTTATTTGGCACATACTCAGCTGTATTAGTTAACTTTCTCTTCCTATGATAAAAATAACATGGCCAAAGCAGCATATGTAAGAAGGAATTTATTTTGACATATGGTCCCAGAAGGATGAAAGTCTATCATGTTGGGAGGCATGTCAGGAAGCAGCAGGAACCGGAAGCTGAGAGCTCACATCTCAACCACAAGCCTGAAGCAGAGAGAGCAAACTGGAAGTAGGTGAGGCGTTTCTCAAAGCCTACCCCTAGGGTCACACTTTCTTCAGCAAGTCTCCCACCTAAACCTCCCTAAACAGCACCACCAACTGGGGACCAAGTGTCCAAATGCCCGAGACTATGGGGAGTATCTCTCATTTAAACCACCGTAACTGGTGTTTGTCTTTGAAATGAGGAGTCCACACTAATGCAAGTTGGAAGAAGATGGATAATGTTAATTTGGTGTAAGAAGTACTGCATTGAAAAGAGGACTCTGTGAAATCCTGTCTTCTGGACATGGCACGGGCATCAAACTCATGAACTCACTGCAGCCATAGTTACCTGCATGGGATCCAAGCCAACAGATCAGCCAACATCCCAACAGGCAGCACTAACTAGACTCAGCGGGTTATAAAAATAATGAAGAGAGCATGAGAAGGATGGGGAAATGTTGGCGGTCCCTGGGAGAAATAGGAGGAGTTGGGGCAGAGATGGTCAAAGCACATTGTTTATATGTATGAAACTGTCTAAGTAGTAATTAAAAAATATTCCATTTTAAAAAAGAAGTCTTATTAAATATAATTTAATCTAATTTTTTCCGATCTTATTTGAACATGGAATCTCCCCTATGCCCCCCCCCCTTTTCAAAGCACCAATTCATAGATTATTCCTCTGAAACCAGCTGGTTTTGTTATGCTGAGGCTTTCTTCTCACTTCCCTGGCCTTCTGCATTCCCAGGAGATTCTGGGAAGCATATCTTCGAAATGGTGCCCTCAAAAATCTGAGATGAATTAGGAGGATGGCGTAGAGGTCACTGACTAGTACGTCTGTAGAAGAGATGCTGTAAAATCTGGAGAGGCAAGGTGGCCACTTTTAGTCTGTCAGTAAAACAAGGTCTTGCCCATGCAAAGGCGTGGACTCTTCAGCAAACTCAAGGGTCATTCCCTGCCAAATCATTAAAGGTTAAGAGTTTGNGGTTACCCACCCTGCTTAAGTGGAACCCAGTTATTTGCATTGTGTAAGCCAGCAATTCAGATCTGACAGAGAATGACTTTTATTTTGTCCACGTTGACCTTGGTCTCCGGGTGAAGTTCACGCATGTCTGTAAGTGCAGAGGACCACTCATCAAAAATCTATGCAAAGCACGTGCTCATGTTTATTCTCAGTGGTGGGAGACAGGATAGGAGGATCCCTGGGGCTTGCAGGGCCAGCCAGTCTAACCAATCAGTGAGTTTCAGGCTCAGTGAGAGCCTCTTAACAAAAGTAATGTAGAGAGAGATTGAGGCAGACCCTGAAGTCACCCGCTGGTCTCCACATACACAGATACACACACACACACACACACACACACACACACACACACACACACACACCCCACAGGAGCAAGTGTGTGCTCACACCCAAGTAGCTAATGATGCCTCCTCCTATCAGTGCATTTTCTGGGGGATGAATAGTTCTTCTGATTTTATGGCTTCGAATGGAAGCATTGGATACATTAAGGTGAACATATATAACATTCAAACACTTTTTAAAATAGTCCCTGTGTTTAGTTACTGTGGGGGCTCACAGAGGTTTCCTAGTGAGATCTGAGCTTGCTTTACCCAGCAGGGCTGCATTAGAGGATGGCTTGACCACGTGCATGGTCACCAGGTGCTTGGAAGGGTCTGCACTTGGCTGTGCTGGGGGGAGGTCTTTTGCCCTGCCCCTTGGCATTCCTATAAAAAACCTTTTTGAAGAGACAGAAGGAGCTGGTGGATATTGATCCAGGCCCTCCTGAAGCTATCCTGTGTTTCTGTCTGTCTCTTCTCTACACTATTTATCTAAAAGTTTCTTATCCCTCTCTCCTCAAGAGTACTATGGGAAAAAGTGGGAGCTGGCTTCCCACAGGTGGTGCCATGAACAGGGGCTTAGGTTCAGGGCCTCCCACAAGTTACTTGTCTTGCTGCTGTGATAAAATACTTGACCCAACCAACTTAGGAAGGAAGTGAACTCAGGGTTGCAGGGAATATAGCCCATCATGATGGGGAAAGAATGTCTGCAGGAGCAGGAGACAGCTGGCCACATCACATCCACAGTCAGTAAGCAGAGATATGACAGCTGCTGTTCAGTTCCTTTTCCCCTTTTCATTCAGTCCAGACCCCTCCTGTGGTGTTTGAATGAGAATGGCTCCCNTAGGCTCATGTATTTGAATGCTTGGTCTCCAGTTGGTGGAACTGTTTCAGAAGGATTAGGAGGTGTGGCTTTGTTGGAGGAGGTGTGTCACTCATTCCCAGTTAGTTCTCTCTCTCTGTCTCTGTCTGTCTGTCTGTCTGTCTGTCTGTCTGTCTGTCTGTCTTGTGGTTGTCTCAACACGTAAGCTCTCAGCTACTGCTCCAATGTTATTTTGCCTGCTGCCATGCTCTACACCATAATGGTCATGGACTTTAACCCTCTGGGGAACTGTGAGTACTAAATTAAATGTTTTCTTTTATAAGATGCCTTAGCCATGATGTTTTGTGATGGCAAAAGAAAAGTAACTAAGACACTAGGCCATGGGATGGTGTCACATACATTTAGGGTGGTCATTCCCACTTCAATTAACCCAATCTAGAAACCCCCTCAAACACACCTAAAGGTTCGTTTCCATGGAGATTCTACATCCAATCAAGTTGATAATGAAATTTAACCATCACGGTCTCAAAATACATTTCAATTCAGTGATGGGGATTTCTCCCACTCACTCAGGGTTATAACTTTACATTACAGTGAATGTGTCCTGGTGCTCTGATAGCCGCCTCTCCGAAGGACTTGGTTGCTTTGAATGAACTCGGAGGCTTGGATGGTTGGTTTTAAGTCAACTTGCCACAAATTTGAATCAACTGAGTAGGGAGCATCACTTGAGGAACTGATGTAGGAAGACTCAGCCTAAGTGTGGAGGGCACCTTCTGACAGCAGCCCAGATAAAAACCATCAGGCCAGAAGGAAGATTAGCTCCTTACGCAGCCTTGGCCTTCTGTCTGGGGCTGAGTTGATTCACCCTGTTGCGGCTGTTGATAATTCCTTCACTGACAGAGCCAGCATTTCCAGCCATCCTTCACTGACTGAGGACAGTGGCCCTCCAGGAACCCTCCAGGTTTTGGGTGCCAGACTGGGACTTTTGAGATACCTAGCCTCACAGTCTGGACAGCTACTGGGTTCTCAACTGTTGTTTTATTTTGAAATAAGCTGATTTAATACATGTACACACACACACTCCCCTCATCCATCAGTTCTCTTCTAGAACTGATTAGAACCCTAATTCATGGGGTTTCATCTCTGCCGTCTGGGAGATAGGTCTGTTTTCAGATGGGAATGGCAAAGCAGTTCCAGGCTAGGTGACGTCAAATGGAGAAGCCATGGAGACGACGGCCTTGAAAAATGGTTTTGGCAGAAGCATGAGATTAGCGTTTTAATTAAGGTCTTCACATTCACTAATGATCTCATTTGCTTATATAAACAGATGACAAAACCAAGGAAATATCTTAAACTTTGTTTAATTTTTTTGGTCTATTGGTGGGTTTGGGTAATATAGGATAGCTATCACAGAACTCAAGAAGTTGATGCCTTATGTTTGGTCAGCAGTCTCAGAGCTTGTTTTCATGGGCTGGTCCGCTCTTGTTTGCTCACTCTTTCTCATCTATAAAACAGGGGACTGTGACCAGAGGGCTGGTTATAATGTTTCTTGATAAACCTCCGTAAAGCAATGTGCTGTTGCGAGTAATGGGCTCCATTCATTATTAGCCCAGTTGATNTTCATTTACANTTGGCTCTAACAATTAGCTTGAGCAGGTGTGAAGGTGATGGAGGGGCTGGGACGCGCAGAGGTCAGCCTCGGCTGGGTGTGATAAATGAACCATTATTATCAGCAGTGAAAGTTGTTCTTTACGCCTGTCAGAAGCAAACAAAGGGACAACACATCTCACATACATTCACTGTTTAGAGCTGGTTCTGCTGAAGGGTGTGGATTTCCCTTCTAGGTCCTATAGGCAGAGGGCAGGAAGGCAAAGAAACCACATGAGTAGAGGTGAGGTGCTCTTTGAGAGGTTGTCATGGTGGATGGAGGAGAATTTNAAGGTTCTGTTGGAGTCATTCTGGAATGCTTACTCATTTTGGTATAAATCTGTTATGTGCCTCTGTGGGTGATGGGGGTCCTGCCTGGGCTTAAGGATTAAGGGATAAAGAGTACCTATCAAAAGACAGTGTTCACAGGGGTATATAGAGAGATATAGAGAGAGTACACTGTAGACTGATANGTGGTTTAGAATACTGTTTCATCATGGAACATGTATTCAATGAAAAGAAAAATATGTTCAGCATCCCCATATTCTGCTCTGCACACACTTTATAGGACATGACAGACTTAAAACTCAGAAAGGTGTACTACTATTCACAGATAAAATATGTCCCTGGGTACCCTAGACTCAGTGGAGCTAAATGTCCTGNACCTGAAACTGCTTCCCGACTGTGTTGTATTAGACACAGCTACTTACTAAGCACACTCAGAGGAGAAACAGTCAAATGAGAGAGTTGATGACTGACCATCACTGTCCACGTGACAGCCACTCCATGACAACTTGTCTTTGGTTTGTCAGTGTCAGGGAAGCTGTGATGGATTGGATATTTGTGTTAACCTACAATCTCTATGGTGAAACTTTGACAGTTCCATGGGCCTGTGTTTGGACTTAGGGTCTGTAAGGAGGCAGTTAAGGTTAAATGAAGTTTCATAGCGGGACTCCGTAGTTTTCGTTTGTTTGTTTGTTTGTTTTTACTCTTAGCTCTTAGGGGGGCCCGCCACCCAGCTCCCAAATAATCACATGGAGACTTATTATTACTTATAAATGCCCAGCCTTAGCGTGGCTTGTTTCTAGTCAGCTTTCTTAACTTAAATTATCCCATCTACCTTTTGCCTCTGGGCTTTTACCTTTTCTATTCTATATTCATTTCTTTCTGTCTTACTCCATGTCTGGTTGTGTTGCTGAGTGGCTGGCCCCTGGCATCATCCTCTCCTTTTCTTTCTTGCTTCTCTTCTTGTTCTTTCCTTCTATTTATTCTCTCTGCCTGGCAGCCCTGCCTATCCCTCTCTCCTGCCTAGTTATTGGCCATTCAGCTCTTTATTAGACCAATCAGGTGTTTTAGACAGGCAAAGTAACACAGCTTCACAGAGTTAAACAAATGCAACATAAAAGAAAGCAACATATCTTTGCATCATTAAACAAATATTCCACAGCATAAAAGAATATAACACATCTTTAACTAATATGCCACAACATTTCCCCCTTTTTGTCTAAATAAAAATGAAAGATTTTAACTTTACCTAACAACAGAGACATCTGGCTTCCTGGACAGTCACCCAATGTTCCTCTACAAATTGAGGCATCCATCTTGAGCCTCCAGGCCTAGAATATCTGACAGACTTTTCAGTGAAGCAGGAAATTTGAAAGACTATCCCACATTGTATTGGCAAAGTTCATTAGTTGCTTTCCTCTGTGTCCAGCAGAATGTCTGGCAGACTCTTCCATGAAGCAGGAACCTTGAAAGACCATCCTACCTGTTTTGGCAAAGTTCAGCAGTCACATTCCTGTGGGCCCTGCATGTCCAGTCATGTCCAACAATCAAGGCAAAAGCAGTTTCTTGCCCAAATGGCTAGCCTTGACACATTGAAAGCAAACTCCATTTGGAGTTTCTTCAATGCCCATCATCCTTTCATGAAGTAAATTGGTGCTGCCAGGAGTAGATGTGTCTTGTTGTTATGCAAAACTTTAGCTTATTAAACATCTTAAATGCCATATTATGAAGGTCTTTGAAGTGTTTGAAAATCATCTATCTAAAATATACCTGTTTAACCTTGAAAACANACCTAATGTGACTACAAATTTGATTATTATAGATTAACTACTAACTTCATTTCATAAGTATACATTGTATTTTTAAATGANCTACATAAGCACAATACCCCAAGCAAGAATAGAAACATATATACAGTATAACAAAAATAACTTAAAATTTGTATAACTATACCAAAATCCATGCCAATATAAAATATCTGAGATAAATAGTTGTCTTTTTACCCTATATATTTATATTCCCCTAAAGATTAACAAACATCCATAACCCACCAAACAACCAAAGACTACTCACCCCATCCCTTGGAAATGTGTGTGTCATGCTCTCCAGACTGCCTCCTGTTGTCTGTGGGTGAAGGCATCTTTAAGGGTTCCTGAAAAAACTGAGATAATGACCAAGTCTTNCGAAGACCAGTGGTAACCTTTATTGATATATATCACCTGTCAAGATTCAGGAGGTCTTCCCTGATCAAACTTAATCCATATCAATCTTGAAGGAATCCACAGCCTCTCATTTCCTGTGGGAACAAAAGCAAAACCACTTCTCTAAAGCAACACATTTTTTGAGTTCCATTTTAAAGCTAAGGCATTCTTAAAATATCTAGTCTGGTTTATTTCATCAGTCCTTCTTTTAATTCCATGTCTTTTATCAGCTGTCATTTGCTTATCAGCAGTAAAAAAAATTCAAGGTCATTACAGCAAGATACAGGATTCAGACTCCCTGTGTATTTCCTGTCTCTATGTGTCTTATTCTTTTTTTATTATTTTACTTCTGTCTTTAAAGACTTTATTATTTTTAAACTTTTTCTCTGTGATTGTCTATATCCTTTCTTTTCTTTCTTAAGCCTATGCACATTGTTAAATACATTGTAACCTATTCAGAGGTTTTTTCCCCCCCATTTGGATCTGTCTTTACTGTATATCTCTAGTCTTTTTTTGACTGTATGATCCTTTAAACTGCTAAGCAGCACAGGCTAGAACCTCCAGATGGCTTTGGTGGCTGGCTCCACCTACTTCTTGGGTCATGAGAGCCAAGCTTAAAGCTCAAGGCCTGGTTGGAGGCTCATTTGACCAGGAACTGCATTCAACCCTCCAACTCTAAAATACCAATGCCTTGCATTGTGGCAAGCATTTTTACTTAGTTTTTTTGTTCCTACTTAATCTACTGGCTGTTCAAGGCCTCACTGTCTGGCAGAAACTCTTGAAAGAATCATATCCTCTTTTTTTTTTAAAGCTTTTTCAGGCCCTATGTGGATATTCAAAAGCCTCACTACTCCTTACTCTTTGCTATTAGGGGTTCTGCCACCCAGCTCCCAAATAAACACACAGAGGCTTATTCTTACTGATAAATGACCGGCCTTAGCTTGGCTTGTTACTAGCCAGCTTTTCTTAACTTAAATTATTCTATCTACCATTTGCCTCTGGGTTTTTACCTTTTCCTACTCTGGATTCACTTCTTTCTGTCTTACTCCATTCTTGGTTGTGTGGCTGGCCCCTGTCATCCTCCTCTCCTCCTTTTCTCTTTTCTTCTCGTCTCTTCTCTCTTCTTTATTGTCTGCCTGGCAGCCCCACCTGTCTCTCTCCTGCCTCGCTATTGGTCGTTCATCTCTTTATTAGACCAATTAGGTGTTTTAGGCAGGCAAAGTAACACAGCTTCACTTTTATGCAACATAAAAGAAAGCAACACATCNCTGCATCATTAAACAAATATTCTGTAGCATAAAAGAATGTAACACATCTTTAATATTCCACAACAGGGCTCTGATACAAGAGGTTTACTGTTATCATAGGAAGAGATAAGNGAGCATGCATTCTCCTCCTCCAGGGTGTAAGCTCGGGAAAGGCATGGTAGCACCCTCTCCACATTTGCTGACTTGTTGGTCCTGGAACACTGTGACAGCTGATGCTGATTACCAACTTGATTGGATTTGAACTCATGATGGAAGTGAATCTCTCTGTGCATGTCTGTGGAAGACTGACTCTAAATGTGGGTGTCACCATCCNCTGCTCTGGGGTCCTCCACTGCATAATAAAGGAAAGGGAAGCTGAGAACCAGCATCCATCGCTATCTGCTCCTGCCCTGACCTTGGGTGAAATGTGACCAGCCTCTTGTTCCTGTCATCACAGCTTTCCCACCANGATGTCCAGAATCTTCACACTGTGAACCAAAGTGACTCTCCCTTCCTTGTTTCCTGTGTCAGNTGTCNTGTTACAGTCCAAGTCANAAATACAAACCCTAACCTCAAGAGCCCTGNGNGGTGTATACCCTGTCAGCCACCCAATCTGTGGGATCNGGCCTGACTGGATCCAAATGGGAACTAAAAATCCTATTGGGACATGATTAGGACTTAACTCTGAACTTGATTTTAGGATGACTGTGCTGAGACATCAGTGTGGTGATATTTTATCTGTGTCCCCCAGTTAAATTTATCTGAGGATCAGGGGAAAAGGCCAGCCACTGTAAGTAAAAACAGAGGTCAGGTAATGATAGAACACACCTTTAATCCTATCACTTGCCAGGCAGGGATCTGTTTGGATCTCTGTGGGTTCAAGGCCACACCTTTAATTCTATCACTTGGCAGGCAGGATCTGTCTGGATCTCTGTGAGTTCAAGGCCACACTGGGAATAGAGCCAGGCATGGTGACACACACCTTTAATCCCAGCACCAACCATAGACGTCTGTATGTCTGTTCAGACAGACAGGAAGTGACAGAGCTGGGCAGGAAGAGGAAGTGATGTAGCTGGGCTGAGAGAGCAAATGAGAGAACAGAGCAGAAAGGCATANAGGTGTGNGTAGACAGGAAGTAGCTCTCTTTGGAAGCTGCAGAGTTGGTGAGGTGAGGTTAGCTGTGGCTCTTCCTATTCTTCTGATCTTTTTCAGGCTTTAACACCAATTTCTGGCTCCATGTTTTTTCATTTAATAAGACTGTTTAGCAATTCACTCTACACANCAGGNAGTCACAGTGTCATGGGAATCTATTTCTGTCCTGTCTGAGGTGCACTACAGAATAGTTTTCCAGTGATCTCCCGGGGTTTTTACCTGACTTCAAACTTTCTCTTATCTCCTAAATAATTTTTACACAATCCATAGCATACAGGTACATAAAATAGTTAAAACAAGTCAGACATTTGCTAGTGATAAATCATATAGAAACTTATTTTAAAACAATTCTTTGGCAGACAAATGATTTTGTCATTTATTAAGGGTGAANGTGCTTATTTTTCATAAATGATTAAATCTTGACTATTTGATACAGCAGGATGTAGCATATCTTCAACACTGAACATTTTTTGTGAAACCAAGTCAATGATCCAAAAATCAACTTTAAAAAGCAAACACTATAACAATGCAATCTAAAAATAGATTAATTTGGGCTGGGCTTGGTGGCACACACTTTAGTCCCAGCACTCAGAAGGCAGAGACAGGTGACTCTTTGTGAGTTTCAGGCCAACCAGGGCTACACAGTGAGATCCTGTCTACAAAAACAAAACAAAGCTGTTAAAATTTGATAATGTTGTGCTGAGGAACAACAGTAGGCAAGTATGGGATGCTACTTCTTATCCATTTTATTTTATTTTGATATTTCTGATTACTCACTGTTGTCAAGAGTTTCACACTCACCAGATTTAGCTGCACAGATACTCCAGTAGGCCATTGACCCACAGTTTAAGAAGATGTGCTCTAAGGCACCAGAAGAAAGGCTTTGGTGAAGTCCCAGCTTCACGTGTTCACATTTACNATCAACTCTATCTGGTAGTTTTTAGTTCAACACCCTTTGCTCTACTTTCATGCGATAAAAACTTTCTGTCTCGGAGAGGGAGCTATTCCATGATATTGACATGCCCCCTCCACTCTCTGAGCTGGTTCATTGTAAAAAAGTTCATATAATGTTGTTATGACACCACACACNTTGTACACACGTGCATGTGTGCATGCACACACACACATTCACACACATATACACATGCACAAATAGATAAAAAACAAGCAACTCACTTCTATGGGCAAGAATCATCAAGTAGAACTAGGAGAAAGCCTGTAAGGAGGAACCATAAGGAAAAAGAGGGGTCTGGAGAAAGGGACCTGGAGAGATGGCTCAGCGGTTAAGAGCACTGACTGCTCTTCCAGAGGTCCTGAGTTCAATTCCCAGCACCACCTGGCAGCTCACAACTGTGTCTAACTCCAGTCTTGGGATATGACACCCTCACACAGACATACATACAGGCAAAACACCAATGGAAAATCAATAAATTATTTAAAAAGAAAGAGTTTTTTGAATATTCACCAGAAAATATGCTGATACGGAGATGAAAACCGTGACAGGACATGTTCACAGATAAAAAACAACAACAAAAATACCCCAACTTGGCAAAGGTCATACAAATGTGAGGTCCTGAGTTCAAATCTCCAGAACACATATAAAAAGCTGGACTGGGAGCAGAACTTGAAGCAAAAAGAAAAAAAATGATTTGTTTATAATGAATTTTTGCATGAATCTTAACTCTTTATTAACTATTAGTAGTGATTATAGAACATCTGGCGTTGTAAACTGTACACAAAGGCACCTAGTGTTTCTTGGGTTACACTACCAACATTCATAAAGATACTAGATAACATTTCCCTCCGATTCCAAATCATTGTACATTAAATGATCCTTATAGAATCTTGTCATTTGTCATTGACTGAGCCCTTAAAACATACGGCATTAGAAAAGGTTTTCCTTAGTCTCTTGGCTGGTTTCCATCCCAGAATAGTGCCGTTCGCGCCACCCACCTCTGAGTTATTCATCATCTCCTATTCAGTATAGGTAAGCATCAATCAAATGTCACAATCAATTTCTTTCTATCTCCTTCCTCCTCTTCCCTCAGCTTCCTCTTCCCTCTCCTCCTTCCTCTTCCTCTCTTCCTCCTCCCCGTCTTCCTCGTCTGCCACACCCGTACATGCTCTAGCGATTAAACCCAGGGCCTCACGCATGCCTCGGTTTCCCCACTAAGCCACATCCCAGCTAGCCCTCACTTAGATACCAACACACACATTTCGAAGGCCACGAGAGCAGTGCGGGAGCCGCACGTGACTTCACAATGAATTTGGAGGTAAGAATGACACTGGGTGGCTTTTGAAGATTCACTGTAAAAAAAAAAAAAA
>LZPO01034769.1:139724-149873 GCA_001675575.1 Neotoma lepida
AAAAAAGAATATTCTGGCAGCCACAAGCTTCGGTTCTTTGAACACCTCCAGGCATCCGGGAAGTGTTTTTTTGCGAAGGGCTCAGAAGTTGATTTGTTTGATAAAAAGCGAGATTGAGGTGCGGGGAATAATGAGGTCAGACGGTGTGTGCTAATTAGAAGTTGAACGAACAGGGCAACAGACGTGCGTTTTTNTTAATTTTCATGGGAAATCACTATGCAAGAAAAAAGCGTTTTCGTTGAGCTGTTTTCGTCCTGTTTTTAGGATTCTGCCTCAAATCCTCTATCAAGAAACAGGAGTTTTGTGGACTGAAGCACCAAGGCTGAGTGAGGATGAACTATCAGCAGGTCCTTTAGTTCTAGTTAGGGAGCTGGGTCACCACGTGATGAGGAGTTAAAGGAGCAAAGCTTACGGAGTCTGTCCCCAAAGATCCGAGAAACCGAATAGAAGCAAATTATCTGTCGGCGCCTCTCTAGCTACTGGGTCTTCAAACCTCTTGAAATCAGATTCATTAAAGAGTGGAGAGAGGGAGAGAGAGTCAGGGAGGAGAAGCTGAGTGACTCAGAACCCTGGAAACACAGCTCTTGGTTATTCTTTCTAATGATTAATAAGTCTGCTTCAAATGAGAAAATATTGATGGTAGACTTGTTAATCCTAACCGAACACGCAGCAGGGACTGTGCTGCCAACACTGCCTTTTAAAATTCCTTAGCTCAGAGCCTTTTCCTTGGTGATAAAATAGTTCATTGTGATNTCACCATTCCGAAGATTCCCAGAATAGCAGGAAAGACCACAAGTGGAAACAATGTAAAGGAAAATGCAATTGTGATTGTCATTCCCACAAGCTCTTAAAATCCAGTACTTTCCCTCTCGCCTCTCCTAGGGACACTAGAAAGGAGTGAGATCCAAGGCAGCATGTGCTGTGGAGCTAGGACACCCCCAAATGATCTGNGTCTAAGTGGCTCCTAAAGGCTCTGATTTTTCTTGCTCCTATGGCAGCACTTGATGGATATCAGCTGCCAGCAAGCTGGTGTCAGCCATCCGAGGACTACTAAAATAGCAGGTTTGAAATGGCTGCAGTTCAGGTGGGGGGAGGCTCCAGACAACTATACGCTCCAGTCACATAGCACGTTTGAATCCTAGTAGATCTTAACACCTCCTGTGATTCACTTCCTCGGCAGTTAGTTGTGTCTGTCATTTGCTGTAGATATCTTTGTGCTCAATATCTGATATCTCCTGATTGCTCCAGGCATGCTCTCTGCCTCTGTAGAGATGGTCTTCCCAGTACAGTGAGGGAAGAGGCCATATCTTTTCCATCTACCATCTATCTATCTATCTATCTATCTATCTATCTTTCTATCTATCTATCTATCTATCTATCTATCTATCTATCTATCTTTCTTTCTTTCTTTCTATCTATCTATCTATCTATCTATCTTTCTATCTATCTATCTATCTATCTATCTATCTATCTATCATCTATCTTTTTTTAGACAAAGTCTCATGCATTTTAGGCTGACCTCAAATTTGCTCTGTAACTGAGGATGACTAGGATAACAGGCAAGTGTTATCATCTCTAGTATCTTTCTTTTATGTGATGTTGAAGACTGAACCCAGGGCTTCTACCAATTGAGCTACATCTCCAGCCCCAAATCTTATACTATGTCTTGTGACTCATAGTAAAGAACCTTGAGCTTCAAGGATCCTCTGCGAATGAAAGGCATGTATACTTAAGNAAATGCATAGTGACAATTTTGTTTGTTTGCTTTTTGGTACAGGGTTCCTCTGTTCCAAATAATAGGCTTGGCTGTCCTGGAACCTGCTCTGTAGACCAGGCTGGCTTCGAACTCACAGAGATCGGTCTACCTCTGCCTTCCAAGTGCTGGGATTAAAGGCTCACAGAGATCGGTCTACTTCTGCCTTCCAAGTGCTGGGATTAAAGGTGTGGTCACCATGCCCAGCTACAGATGTTTTTAAAAAGTATACTTAAAATGTTTTCTCCTGTTTTATTTAAAACTTCAGCCTTATCCCTTTTCTCACCCCAAGAGGAATGCTTGCAGTTTTCTGTAGAAGGAGAGGCTCACTTCTTCAAGTAGCTGAAGTCTGAGCTCCCCAGACNAGACTCATCCTGGTTATTTAACGCTAGAAAATAGTTTTGTCTCTCTCCACCAGAAATTTCTTCCAGTGTTTCTTAAAAGTGTCACTGAGATATATTTCTCTAACATGAAACAAGTGAATGACTTTNGATGGCTCATCTTAGTTGTCAACACCGTGGAAAGAGGGACNCCTCAGTTGAAGGAATTAAGGAGTTCCCTCCATCAGATTGGCCATGGCCATGTCTGCAGGGCATGTTCATGATGCTAATCAATGTAGGAGGGATCAGCCCACTGTGGGCAGTGTCATCCCTAAGGCAATTGTACTTGAGCTATCTAGGAAAGCTAGTTGAATGTGATCCTGGGAGCAAGCCAGGAAGCATCCTTCATCCTTGGTCTCTGGAAGGCATGGAGGGTGTGACTCACTGAATTTTCCAGAACAAGTGAATGACAGGATGAAGTGGGAACTGAGTTAGCTTCCTCCCTCCTCCCATACCACACTGCTTCCTTGTGAGCTGCTGGCCTTTCAGCCCCAGAGAGGCAAGCCAAGGCTGCCCAGGACTCACTCAGGGAGCACCCATGTCAATATCTCCCAGCCCCATTTCACCTGCCTTCTAGGAAGAGCTTTCCTAGTTCCTGCCTTGAGCTCCTTCCCTGGCTTCCCTCAGCGATAGACTCTAACCTGCAAGCTGAAATAAACCCTCTCCTCCCAAGCTGCTTTTACTACAGCAATAGGAAAGCAAACCAGAGTAATTATGAACCAGGATTTAGATGTAGAACGTTTCCCTTGCCCTGTCAAGNATCCTGTGCCAATTTGCAGTCAACACTAACTTCCCCCTCTCCTATCTCCAGCCCACAATAACTGCTCATCTACTTTCTAGCTTGAATATTTTTCTTTTCCTATTTATTTATTTATTTATTTATCCTTTCACAATTTCACATATATGTGTATATGTAATGATCATATTTCCCCCATTATCCTCTCATCCTTTTTCTATGCCATGAATCCCTTTTTCTTCTCATTTTTTCTAGATTTAAAAAATATGAAGTGGCCAGGCGGTGGTGGCGCACGCCTTTAATCCCAGCACTCGGGAGGCAGAGGCANGCGGATCTCTGTGAGTTCGAGGCCAGCCTGGGNTACCAAGTGAGTTCCAGTAAAGGCGCAAAGCTACACAGAGAAACCCTGTCTCGAAAAAACAAAAAAACAAACAAACAAAAATATGAAGTGATATACCTTAGTCTGTATGTGGCCCTTGTTCCATTAGCATAGTGCTTTTGAGGTTCATGTAGGTCATAGCAAGCAGCAGTGTTGAGAACGCTTTTATATGATTAGAGAACATGCTTTATGAGTTTCACTTTTTTAGATTTTTATTTTTAGTGTGTGTGTGTATGTGTGTGTGTGTGTGTGTGTGTGTGTGTGTGAGAGAGAGAGAGAGAGAGAGAGAAAGAGAGACCTACCAAATCTAATTTGTGCTACCTCTGTACTCATGGGCATCAATTGTCAATAACTCCTCAGAAGTAGGAGATCAAGAGCCCCTCTTTCCTCCATGCTAGACTATTGGCTGGCTAGATCCTGTGCTGCTGTGAGTGCAGTGGTCCGGTCATGTCCTGAAGAGACCATTTTTCTTTGGTCTTCCTGGACCTGTGGCTATCATAATCTTTCTACACGATTTTCTATGATGGTCCCTGAGTCTTGAGGGGCAGGGTTAATACAGATGTCCCACTGTAGCTGAATTCTCCGTAGATACNTATTCTCTTCATTCTGAACAGTTAGGAGTTCCTGCTGCAGCATCTTTTGGTTGGTGCCAGCCTGGTNTCACAGAAGAACTTGGGAATACCCAGTTTATTTATTCTTAGCTTGATTAGGGGTGCTCATATTTTATAGNTAAAAATGGCTGAAAAGTGGCCTAGAGAGATGGCTCAGAGGTTAAGAGCACTGGCTGTTCTTTCAGAGGTCCTGAGTTCAATTCCAGGCAACCACATGGTGGCTCACCACCATCTGTAATGGGATCTGGTGCCCTCTACTGGTCTTCAAGGATGCATGTAGACAGAACACTGTATCCATAATAAATAAATAAATAATTTTTTTTTTAATTGGCTGAAAAGCAAGCTGAAAATTGGTGATATTTCCTTCCTGCCTGCCCACCTTTCACCCTGACCTCTCTTTCATTCAGCAGTCTCTCACGTAGCCCAGGCTTTCCTCAAACTCACTATGCAGTCAAAGATGACCTTGAAATTCTCCTCCTGCCTCCCCCTCCCAAATGCTGGGTTTCCACCTGGTGTATGCTGTGCTAAGGGCAGAAGCCAAGCTTCCTNCTTGCTAGGCAGGCACNATACCAGCAAAACTGTATCACAGGCCAGACATTTCTGTTTTGAAATGTCCTAGCTTTTTTGTTTNTGTTTTTTGATATTTTGAAACAAGATCTCTCTCACTGTGCCATTCAGGCTGACCTGGAACTCACTCTCTAGCTTAGGCTGGCTTTGAACTAGTATTTCTTTTTGCTTCAACCTCCCAAGAGCTGGGGTCNTAGGTATGTGCCANGATCCTGGCTTCNAGATTGGTAATGTGTCCTAATCTGGCATGTGAACGCTGAATAGCTCTGGGTTTTATTCATGTATCCACAGGGTAATATCTCCACAAGCGAATGGAATAAAATTCTTTTTACTTTTATTTATTTGTCATTGTCAGNTTTTTAAACAGTTCTCTCAATTCCCACCCCTAACATCTCTCAGCTTCTGGCTTGTGTGGATTTAAACATCTTACCCTGTGGTCAGATGTCCATAGAAAAGATAGTGGTTATTTTGCAATTGTGCTTGAGCTTAGAAATGACCCTTGGTCTCGNGTCTCTCCTGCTTTGCTAGTTGATATAATTGTCCTTGGCTTCTGTGACCTCTGGGTCGTCATGAANCTCAAGGGCACTGCATATACTCCATTCTTTCCTGAATGACATGCAGGATTCTGTAAAAAGGTTGGTTGAGACTGTCATTTCTATTCAACGGTGCTAATGACTATGTCTGGTCAGCAGAGGCTGGAGGCATCTTCTACAGATGGGAGGGGCACATAAACAAACTTCTCCTGCAGCTTGCATCCTGGATGGTGATCTTTTTCTTCTTTCTTTCTGTGCCTGCCTTTCAAATCTGAAAGTTCATTCCCTATCTCCCTTGTCTGGTGTTTTGATTTTTTTTTTCCTTCTAGGAAGACACCAGGTGGGGTACAATCATAGATGTCTCTGGTGTCTTGTCTGTGAAGGTTTCTTTGCCTTCAACCTCTTTATTTCATTCTCCTTTCTGTATCATCAGAGCAGAATTGGAACAAACCGGTGAATCCCACTCTTCTGATGGAAGGACTTGTCGGTGAAGGTGAGCCTTGTTCACTGTCCTCAGAGCTCTCTCACATGGGCACGGTGGCTGGGCACAGCTACGGCTCTTCCCACTCAGTGGTCAACAGATGAGAGCTCAGCCTCTTCTATTTTGCAAAGCTGTGGTCACTGACAGGGTCAGCTATCTACCACAGTTCATTGAGGAGGGCACAGACTCCCGTCAGACATGATGGGCTACACGCTGCTCCTGTTCTCATCACAGGGGCATAGATGCAGAGGATTTGTGCTTGTTTCTCAGGTCTTCATCTTGGTTTATCTTTTTTTACTTCCTCTCCATCCTAATTCGTGTGTGTGTGTGTGTGTGTGTGTGTGTGTGTGATTCCTTAGGTACTGTCCTTCTTGTTTTTGAGGCTAGATTCTATTTGTCTCTGCCTCCTCAGTGCTGAAAATACAAGTGTGTGCAAACATACTCAGCTTTTTTCTCCAAACACAGGTTCTGGGGATTGAACTCAGCCTTGTGACTGTATAGCAACTGGCCATCTCCCCAGACCCCAGTCTGAATCTATGAGAACCAAAGTCTACTGTGCTGTTCCTAAGATGCAGATCCCTCTGCATCCCAGGTATGATATGTCAATCAATTCCTAAAGTATCTAAGGACCATCTCCCTTTCCAAAATACAGACACTCACAGAATNGTCATGANATCAAATTCTTATTTGGGAATTTGCTTTAGTTATTTTTGTTTTTGCTCTAATTTATCAAGATTAAAAGTTCTACTTCNTACCATGGTAGAATGAGTTATTGGAGCTGTGTCTTATATTGTGACAACACTAACTTTAAATATATGCGTGTGTGTATTACATTTCTTTATTAGTATGTGTGTATGTCAACATGTTTTCATGTGTAGAGATCAGACCACAGCCTGAGAGNGTTGGTTCTCTCCTTTACCATGTGGGTCTTGGGGTTCAAATTCATGCTATCAGGCTTGGTGGCAAGAATGCTACCTGCTGAACCATCTCACCAGCCCAGTGCTAAGTTGTGATGAAACCTACATTTCCTATGGCTCTGGTAGCATGAGGCCCAAAGAGAAGATCAGAAGCCCTCAGCTAGCTACTCCTGAGTGAGTTAAAATATGTANCTTCATTTGTTTAATTAAAGAAATTTCAGACATAGCCCAAGGTGGCCTTGAACTTGCCATCTCCTTCCTAAGCCTCCAGAGCACTGGGATTATAGGTGTGGCATGCACCTGCTTTTAAAATGGTAAAATCAATAGAACCAAAATACATCTAACATTAATTTAAAACATAGGTGAGTTTAGTTTAACAAAAGCTATCAGAAAATATTTAATGATGTCTTTTAAAGTTTATCTATATTTATAAAGAACACTTTCCAATTAATATACGTGGGTTTAATTCATTGAACCTGTCAGCAGAGGTTAGGGGTAAGTTATCCTCCTCTTCTCTCTCAAGGTAGAGGTTTGCACACGCAAGCATTAGTTGAAGAAGTTTATGACTTGGAGAAGATAGATAAGCCAGTCTGGGCAGCGTGCCAAGCACGGGCTCGATGGAATGTGCTGGAGTCAAGTCTGAAACAGATTCTGCACAGGGATGGCACCATGGTAGAGGTGACCCAAACTCCAGGCCACTTAAAAATATTGGCATGTAGCTTATGGCTTTGGTGCTATTCATGACCATGCAGGGATCTAGAACTCTCACTTTGGTTTTCTCTTGGGCATATGGGGAGATCTTGAGCTAGCATGGCAACTTCTCTGGGTCAAGGTTTTTCCTTAATACTGGGAATNACAAAAAGTGGAACTCACAGGAAAGCAGAGACTCTGAAGTCAGATTCTAATCCTGTTCCTTACTGCCACTGTCCAGCACACACCATGACAGCTGTGACATCTCACCAAGCTTAGTTGTTCTGACATGTTAAAATGTGAAAGGGGATAGGGCTGAATATGATCACAATAAATTGTATACATGTATGAAATTATCAAAAAATAAAAAAGAGAAACACGAGGCTGGAGAGATGGCTCAGCAGTTAAGAGCACTGGCTGCTCTTCCAGGGAACCCCAGGATCAATTCCCAACAACCCCNTAGTAGCTCACAACCATCTGTAACTCCAGTTCCAAGGAATCAGATGCCCCCTTCTGGCCTTTGTTAGCACCAAGCATGCACAAACCTACATGCAAGCAAAACACCCATACACATACTTTTGTTAAGTGAAGTAAAAGGCAGGAGTGATGGCTCAATTAGTAAAGTGCCCATCATGTGAGCATGAGGACCCAAGTTCAATTCCCCAGCAACCATGTAAAAGCCAGGCACAGTGTTGTACACCAGTAACCCCAGTGTTGGGGTGACAGAGACAGACAGATCCCAGAACTCATTGGTCACATCAGTCTAGTCCAATTAGTGAGCTCCAAGTTCAGCAAGAGACTCCATTTCAACTGCTAAGATGGAGAGTGACTGAAGAAGACGTCTGACATTGACCTCTGACCTCTGCATGACTTCTAGCCTCCTTGTGCACTTATACACCACAGGCACATGTGCACATGCACACAGGGACATATACACATACACATGTAAAATAAAATGAGACACTGTGGATGACACTATTACACCAATAATCAATTCCAACTGTGCAGCAAGTGTCTGTCACATGGCAGGAGCAGTGATCTATCACTGCTCTGTTGGAATCTCAGCGATGAAATTCATTTATCGAGGACGCTATCCTGGAGACANAAAAAACAAGCGGGCAAATTGAGCAAAACAATCCTTCATTTTCACTGTTTGCTAATTTCCTGACTTTCAAAGGCAGAGTCACAGAGATCAACAACTCCAGCCACCCCTGGGTCAACTTTGTATTTGTTTAAGCTCCGCAGGCTGCATCCTGATTTTTCAGCCATTTAATAGAGCATCCATCAAAGAGTTTTTGCAGAAGCATTCAGAGGAGCAAGGAAAGTTGCCTTCTCCTTCCTTCCCTTCCTCCCTCTCCCTCTCCCTCCTTCCCTCCCTCCCTCCCTTCCTTCTTTCCTTCCTTCCTGTATTTTTTCACTCTCTGAATTTTGAGACCTTCACGGTTGCCTTTCTTATTGTTTCTTTTTATTTTCATTTTCTGAATCGATTCCCACTCACCATCTACCAGATGTTCNGAAGGCTTGCTTTGGGAGGCGTAGAGGAGTCTACCCGANCGTATGAAAACAACTGTTTCAAGTTGGCTCCCACTAGCACTGAATAAACACATATTGATATTACAGAACGAAATAATATATGGGTGCATTGCTCATTTGTGCTCCGATGGTCACCCTGATCCTATCTGTCATGTGGGGTGTGACAACACAATTACACCCGAGTGCTAATAGAGTGGAAGGGCAGAGCTGCCTGACCTCGGCATCGGGGTCGATTGCAATGTTTGATGTCTCATTGAATTAGTATCACAGTGTGAAAGACAAATCTCAGACTAATGGAAATNAGCCTGGACATGCAATTCTGCTGATTGGGCTGACATAATTAGAATAATATTCAGCACAGAGCTAATAACAAGCTGCAGAAATAAATAACTGAGAGATAACCTAATTGCTGCATGCCTAAACGTNCATGCCAGAATCTGCTATGGTTAGCATTTTCTATTTGCTTATAGAGATCTTAGGAAAGAAAACAGGGAAGGTGGCCGGGAAGGCCCACCACAGTGCACTGCCCTCCAGAGAGCCCAGCCCAGCCATTGCTCCTGGTGGCTCTTTCAGCACACACCAAGAAACCTTTTCGTGTGCCCACTCTGCAGCAGGTTTGAGGAGGAATTTCTAGACATAGGACATAGTGACAGGGTGCACCAGGCACAGGTTGGCTCAAGGGAAACTTACAGCTGCCTTGGAGAGAAGGCACAGATGTTTATGGACCCAGCGCAGAGTGGGAGGAGGCGGGTCTGAAGAGCTGCGGAACTTGCATGGGGGAGACCAGTTTCTGGTGGGATTTGCAAGTTCATCCCAAAAAGGAGAAGTGGTGCTGGGAACCGTCTGCAGATCTTACTCTGTGTTCAGCAAGCAATGATAAAGATTCCTGCTGTCTATGTCGTTTGCTTATTTGATTGATGTTTGTGGAATGTGTGTGTGTGCNTGCACACGTGCATGCGTGCACACTCATGCACTTGTATTGTCGACCTCAAGCCATTTGGTTCAGCTTTGTTTCTGTTGCTGTGATGAAATACTCTGACAACCAGCAACTTAAGGGAAAGGAGGTTATTTCAGCTCACAATTCAGTCTTCTGCTGTGAGGAAGTCACAAGCAGCAGGAGTGCAAGACATCTGGTCTCATCACAGCCACAGTCAAGAGCAGACAGAAATACACGTGTGCTTACTGCTCATTTATACCCCCANAGAGTCCAGGGCCCAGCCCATGAAATGCTGCTGCCATTCATTGTGTGTTTTTCCACCTTAACTGACCCGATGAAGAAACATCCCTCTTAGGAATGCCTAAGGCCAACCTGATCTAGGCAGTGNCTTGAGACTCTTCCCTGGCAATTCTCAGTTGTGTCAAGTTGATACCAAAGCTAACCAGCATATTATCCTTCTTCAAGTTCAAAGGCGTGGAGATAACGTGCTGGCCTCAAAGCAAAGGGCTTCGTTGAAACATCTAAAGGGAAGTGAGGAGATACAGGAGTGCAGCAGACAGAGTCTCTGCCTTTTTAGTTCATTTCTTTCATGCCCAGCACTGACGATGCAGAGTGGATACTTGTTGAAAGGA
>LZPO01034769.1:154770-168612 GCA_001675575.1 Neotoma lepida
CAAAACACTCAGAACTATAATAAAAAGAGAGAAGAAAAAAAACCTCCAGAAATGCCTTACCTTTGACACTGCTGTGTATAATTTCAAACCTGTGAGAAGAGAGTGGGAAATATCGTAGTGGCCCTTTTGTTCTGAGGNAGAAGGTTGTCTGATAGATTTTTGTTTTTTGATGACTGAGTGGAGTTTGGTAAAGGGAGATGCTTTCTACCCAGGAGTCTAGTAATAGAGTCTCAAGAGAAAGTTGGTCCAAGTTGTAACAAGAACTCCTCGTGGGGAATGGCTGAACAGTAAAGAGTGACATTAAGAGTTCGGGGAGATGGCTCAGTGGGTAAAGCCCTTGCTCTGTGAGCATGGGGAGAGGTCTGAGTTTGGCTCCACAGCACCTGTGTAAAAGCCAGGTATGGCAGTGTGTGTCTGCAACTCCAGTGCTAAGAGATGGCAGAGACAGGGAGGATCACGGAGGCTTGCTGGTCCACTAATCTAGTCAAAACTAGGAGCTTCAGGTTCAGTGAGAGGCCCTGCCTCAAAAAATAAGATAGGAAACAATAGGGGCAGACAGCTGATCTTGGCTCCTGGGCTTCATGGCTGCATGCATGAGCAAGTGAACTCATACACCCAGATGTGCGTGCATGCGCACACACATACCAAAAGAAAACAGAAGGGCGAAAGGGAAGGAGTCACATTAAGTAAAGAGAACTCCAGGTCTGTGGTTTTCTTTCTTGCTTGCTTTTTGGGGGTGATGATTGAAGTAGAAGCAGGAAGGGCGGTATTTGAAATTTTTATTTATTTATTTTAAATATCTCTAAATTTTTCCTTTTATTTTTTATTTCTTTTCATTGTATGTGTATGGCTATTTTGCCTGCACTATATATGTACATCTTATGCATTCAGTGCCCAACAGAGGTCAGGCTGGAACTGCAGTGGTAGATGGTTGTAAGCTACCATGTGGCTGTGGGGAACATCTCCCTACTGAAGATTTTATTAATCAGGTTCTTCATAAGAACAACTATTTTCTCCCGTTTGAATAAAAGCCTATGAAAATGGTCCCAATAGGGGGAAATGTTTCATAGTATGTCAGGAATATTTTCTTCGACTGTCAACATCTAGATGCTGTCAAACCATAACCCTTGGGGCTGGGTGTGGCTCAGTGTGGTACAGNACTTGCCTGGTGTGCATGAGGCCCCCAGGTTTGATCCCCAGCACCTCACAAGAAAAAGCANAGCTAAACAAAAGCAATAGCCTCCTCCTTTCTCTAAGGAACTCTCCATGTGTGTTTCCCTTAGCCAAATGGTGTCATTTGACATTCTGAACCCTCGGTGTGGCTGTGAGTCCTTGATGACACTGTTAACTGTGATGCTTGAATTCAATCTCTTTGGCTCATCACATTGCCTCGATAAGTTATGAATTACATATGAGAGCCTTATTATTCTTCNTTTTACTATGTCCATATTGTTCCCAGAAACCATGTTAAATATGTACTGGGGGCCTGGAGAGTAGTGGTTTCTTTATTTGCTTAAATGTTTTGACTACTAAATGGGATTTTTGGTGTCAAATGANAACTTTACCATGTTATTTAAGATGTTGGTCCCAACATTAAGTAATTTAAATAATCTTTATATGTAAACTTGAAGAGGGAGGGCTGGAGAAATGGTTGAACACATAACAGTACTTGCTGCTCAGTCCTGAAGATCAGAGTTCAGATCCTGCAGTCATGTAGTAAGCTGAGCAACCTTCAAATGTCTGTAACTCNGGCTCCAAGTCAGATAGAGGTAAGGTGATAAGAGATAAGCTATTGCTTCTGGTTTCCAGTGTAATTGAGAAACCAGCTTTAGGTTCAGAGAGAGACCCTGACTCAAAGGAACAGGCAGAGGGTGATAGCTAATGACAGTTGATGCTTTCCTCTGACTTATGGAAATGTGCACAGGCCCCTGCACACACAGGCATACACACTCACATACACGTGCATACACGCTCTCACACACATAATAAATAAGTCTTTAAAACACCAGGTCAGGATTTAATAGCAAGAATTGATAAGCAAGATTGTGAAGAAACTTCTGCACAGCATAGCAAATAGTCAGAGTGATTCCAGCTGTCTATACTAGGGTGTCTATCAAAGGAAGCTAAGTCAGCCCACCTCAGACATGCAGCTCATCCTGGCTTCCTGCAGCACTGTTCACAGCAGCCAAGTTACAGAATCAACCCAGGTGTCTTTCAGTGGATGAGCGGATAAAGAAAATGATTTCTATACACTGCTCAGTGTCTTAGTCAGTGCTCTGTTGCTGTGAAGAGACACCATGACCAAGGCAACTCTTTCAAAAGAAGACCTTCAATTGGAGGCTTGCTTACAATTTCAAAGGCTTAGTCTATTATCATGACAGGAGCATGGTGGCACGCATAGCACCAGNGCAGTAGCTGAGAGCTATATCCTGGTCCACAGGCTAAGAGAGTTAANGCTGTACCTGGCTTGGGCTTTTGAAGCCTCAAAGCCCATCCCTATTGACATACTTTCTCCAACAAGGCCANACCCCCAGATCCTTCTAATCCTTCCACTAGTGCCACTCNCTGGTGACTAAGCATTCAAATATATGAACCTATGGAGACCATTCATATTCAGACCACCACACTTGACCATNGAGGACAAAGTCAGGTCATTTACAAAAGAGTGGATGGAACTAGAGATCATTATGTTAAGTGAAGTGGGCCAAACTTNGAAAGACAAGGGTTGTATGTTTTCTCTTGTATGTGAAATCTAGGAAAAAAGATACATTGTGTGTAGGGGGGCTACTAGAGAAGAGCAAGGCAACCAGGACATTGGAAAGTGGGGTGAAGGGACAAATGGGGCAAATGTGATCAAAGTACATTGTACACATGAGTGAGGGCATCACAAGGAAACCATTATTTTGTACAATTAGGTCTACTTGTAAAAAAAAATTTTCTAATTGAAAGCAAATGGTCAAAAACATGTTCCAGAATCTTCACAGTAGCAGGCTTCAGAACAGCCCAAAGACGGAAGCAACTCAAAAGTCCATTAAGTAGGATGTGGAATATTCCTCATTTGGCAGCGAGAGGAATCAGATACCAACCCATGCTACAGTGTGGATGAACTTACAGAACATGGCTAAGTGAGAGAAGCCAGGCATAAGCGCCCAGATTGTGTGTGAGTTGATTGATTCAGAACGCCTGAAACTGGCATGCACATGGGGTTAGGGAGTTTCTGGTGCTGTGAGGGTTGAGAGGATGAGNAGTGACTNTGAAGGAGGATGGGTTCCTTGGGTGGAGGGAGATGAAAGTATTCCNAATCTGAGACTCTGGTNAGCTGTGCAACTCTGTGCATGTGCTCTTTGCTTCTCTTTCCTGGAGGATGCTAGTCTCTGAGTCTTGTTAACTTTTTCTCTTATAGGGCTCTTGAGTCCTCTTTCTGATAAGCTGCACTGGCATGGGGTCCATCCTTCCTACGGGCTCTTCAGATGACTGGCATCTGTCTCTACTGCCTCAGCTTTCACTCTTCTCTCTACTATTCCATAGAAGGGTGACCTCTCAGACAGGTTGTGTCATGACCGGACATCAGCACCCACTAAGGGTCTCCCACTACCAGGACATAGGCTAACCCCCCTACACGGCTGCTGTCAGCTCTTCCCTGTCCAGATTCCATCTTGCTCCACTTCTTGCCTTCTCCAATGCCCTGGGTTCTTTGGTGGCACTGTCTTCCCCTATGCTATGGCTTTGTAGACACCACTCCCTTCCTTGTCCACTGGCAAGCTCAGACTGCCCCTTCTTGTGGCTTGTTGGTGCTGCTTGGCTGGACCTCCCCAGGCAGGGTTGTGGTAAAGAAAATCAACAGGTTGAAGACATTGCGGGTGGGTTGCCTACCTNTGGTCCTCCAAGACTACAGTAGGCAGTCTCTGCAGCTGGGAAGTGAGCCTGAGGGGACAGGTGATTCTGNTGGCAGTACTCACAGGCAGGAAGGATACAGTCTTGATCACTGTTCTGTTACTGTCAAGAGACACCATGACCATGGCAACTCTTATAAAAGAAAGCAGCCAGATGTGATGGTACACACCTTTAATCCCAGCCCTCAGAAGGCAGAGGCAGGCAGATCTCTGAGTTNGAGGGCAGCCTGGTCTACAAAACAAATCCCAGAACAGCCAGTGCTACACAGGGAAACCCTGTTTTGAAAGACCAAACAAAACAAAAAACATTTAATTGAGGCTTACAACTTCAGATGTCTCGTCCATTATCATCATGATGAGGAGCAGGGCAGCACTCAGGCAGACATGGTGCTGGAGAAGTANCTGAGAGCGCTATATCTGGACCTATGCACAGCAGGAAGAGAGAGCCACTGGGCCTGGCTTGGGCTTTTGAAACCTCAAAGCCCACCCCTATTGACATAAGTCCTCCAAAAAGGCCACACCCACTCCAACGAGTCCACACTTCCTAATCCTTCTCAAGTAGCGCTACTCCCAATTANCCCAAATTATCCCAAACCCTTGTATATGAGTCACTTACATATTGTTCACATAAAATACCTGATAAGAGTGACTGAAGAAAGGAAGGATTTGAGGGTACAGTCCATCATGGCAGCTGGGATTTGAGATGATCAGTCATACTGTGTTCACAATAAAGAAGCAGAGAGAAATGAATGCCGATGTACAGCTTGCTTTCTCCTTATTCCGTCCTGGACCCCAGCCCATAAGATGATGCTGCCCACAATGACAGTGAGTCTTCTCAACTCAGTGGACCCATTTCAAAATCTCACTTACAAATATATCCAAAGATCTGTTTCCATGGTGATTTTAAATCCTATCATATTGACAGTGGTAGCCATCACAGNGTGTCCACTCTGGCCAGCTAGTAGCAGCATCCTGCATATCTCAGAACTTCTTCTCCAGCCTCATGACTGCTTCTCCAAGCTACCGGACACCTCAGCAAATGCTTGAGCATGTGTAGTCTTCTTCCCATTTTCGCCTTCTCTATGTCTTTAGTCTCCCCCACACCCTAGAATTCGTAATAATTACAGTCTTCAAATTTACAAAGCACTTTTGTGTACATCCCATCATTTCATCTTCATAATCACCATATGAAATGTATTGCAATGCTACCCCAGTTCCTATCAAATATGGTGGTACACACCTGTAATCCCAGCTCTTGGGAATTTAAAGAAGCATGAGTTAGAGGCTAGCCCAGGCTACATAGTAAGACTTTGCCTCAAAAAGGAAATAATAACAGAGGTAGTACTGTTATCACCATTTTATAGATGAGTAAATTGAAGTGTGCAAAAGTTAAATTACTCAATTCAAAGTTACATCATTGATAACATCAATGGACTTGAAACATTTATTTGTTAATTTTATTTCAGTGCTTGGAACCAAATCCAGGAACTTGCATATTCTAAGTATCTCTTCTACCCCTGAGCTACATCTTCAGCTCCTGAAACTAGAATTTAAATTGAAGATCTTTAACTCTATGTTTTAGCATTTTGTTAGTTTTTTACAAAATATTGTGTCTCTGGTATTTAATTTAGAACTATGATTAAACCTGCAACATCTGCTCTGACACTTAAAAGACTTTATTAAAAGCCGGGCAATGGTGGCGCACGCCTTTAATCTCAGCACTCGGGAGGCAGAGGCAGGTGGATCTCTGTGAGTTTGAGGCCAGCCTGGNCTACAAAGCAAGTTCCAGGACAGCCAGAGCTGTTATAAAAACAAAACAAACAGATAAACAAACAAAAAAAACCAAAAATAAAGGAAAAAAGACTTTATTATAAATAAATTAATTAATAATTTAACGTGTGCTGGGGAGTAAATCCAAGGCTTCATGCATGCCAAATAACTGTAATGATACTGAGTTACACCCCAAGTCCCAAAGATTCAATTTTATAAACACTCTTGGTGCCACAGACATGTGGCTCATGCCTTTAATCACAGCATTTGGGAGGCAGAGGCAGGTGGATCTCTATGAGTTTGAGGTGGCCAGGGCTACATAACATGACCTTCTCTAAACAAACTCAATCTCTTGGAGTACATAGCTCTGGCTACTCTAGAGAAAAAAAATCATCCAATGTGCTGTCACGATCCCTCTCCTGTGACTCACAGTATTGCTTCCTTCCTGCTTGCTCTATCAACACCTGTGTTTGTCTCCAAAAACAAGAGTGTGACCTTNGGGCAAGGCTTGCCCAGATATTCCTGCCACAGAACAAAAGTCCAATCAATGCATCTCCAGAGCAAGATGCTTCCTGTTCTCATTGCTTTATTCTTTAAAGATTTATTTTTTTATTTTTGTGTATATGAGTGTTTTTCCTGCATGTATGCATAGGTANGTGTATCCTGTACATATGCTCTGCCTGCAGAAGCCAGAAGATCCCCTGAAACTGGACTTACAGACAGGTGCTGTCATATGGGTGCTGGGAACTAACACCAGCTCCTCCTGTAAGAGCAACCTGTAACTGCTGAGCCATCTCTCCAGCCCTGTTTTACTCTTTATACACATGAACTTGTTCTGTTTCTATTGATCATCACAAACCCTTAGGAGGCATGTCTGTTAAAATTCCCATTTCAGCTGGGCAGTGNTGGCACACATCTTTAATCGCAGCACTCAGGAGGCAGAAGTAGGTGGATCTCTGTGAGTTTGAGGCCACCCTGGTCTACAGAGTGAGTTCCAGGACAGCCAGAGCTACACAGAAAAACCCTGTCTTGAAAAACAAAACAGTTCCCATTTTATAGCTTGGAAACAGAGACTCAGGAAGCTTAAATGTGAGAAACAAAGACTCCCACAACATCATAAGAGCAGTGGGTGCTTGGAGTAACAAAACCAAGGCAGTGTATTTTCTAAGCTGGCGAAGTGGGAAGTCAGCAGAAAACAGTGTCTACAGACCTAAGGCAAGACTTTCTTTGAGTTTCCTGTTTGCTGAGTGATCAGGAGAGTACAGTCGTCCATGCCATCTTTCCCTCTCCTTTCGTTTGTTGCCACCAAAGCCATGCTCTCTCTAAATGGAACATATGTGCTGCACCCCCCCTCCCCCGAGGCTCAGCAGTCATTGTGGAAGAGGAGGCGGAATTGATGTAAGATCCAGAGGCAATGGCTGACGACAAGGAAACCGTGTCTTTTGGACACACTGGGCATCGGCACATAGGAAGTCCCAGCATGGAGAGGGGAGTTGGTCACCTCTTCTAGCCATAGAGCTGTTGGCAGTTGTTAGCTGCTAGGAAAGGAGGAGATAGTTTTCTCTAAGAGTGCAACTCCTGGTTCATTGACCATACTCCAGTGGAAGACCGCATACCATATCCAAGGATATTTGGGCAGCATAAATTGGTCTTGATGGAATAAAAGAAAATAAAACACCAAGCTGGGTGGGTAGAAGAGCAGGGGTGAGTGTGGGAAGAGTTGGGAGAGGGAGAAGAATATGATCAGAACATGTATAAAATTCTCAAGTAACTAATAAAAATAAAATACACAGAGGCTGACACATCTTTATAATCTCAGCACTAGAGAAGCTGATGCAGGAGGATCCCAAGTAAAAGTACAGCCTGGGTGTTAATTAGCAGATCCTGTCCCCCCCCAAAAAAGTCATAAATTCAACTATAACAACAAATACCTTATATGTAAATTAATTAAAATTTTTAAAAAAGCCAAGTGTGCTGGGCATGGTGGTGCACGCCTTTAGTCCCAACACTCTGGAGGCAGAGGCAGGGGGATCTATGTGAGTTTGAGGCCAGCCTGGCCTACAAAGCAAGCTCCAGGACAGCCAGGGCTATACAGAGAAATCATGCCTCGAAAAACTTAAATAAAGAAAGAAAGAAAGAAAGAAAGAAAGAAAGAAAGAAAGAAAGAAAGAAAGAAAGAAATAAGCCAAGTGTCGTAGGAGACCCCTGTACTCGAAGCATTCCTCTGTGAAATCAGTGACAACATCCTTGGCAGGACGCTTATGAAGATGGAACTTCGGCCAGGAGCCCTTGCCATTCTAAAGAACTCTCTAGGACTTTGGCTAATGAAGTCACTACTCTGGTTGTCAATTGCTGACAAGTCAGTGAGTGTGAGCCAGGGGCCCTCTATGTGTTCCGCTCTGCAGTGGCTCTCCAAGAGACTTNCAGCCCTGTCTTGAGCCTCGACTCGTCAATTAGCTGTGGAGCGTGTTTCTAATTATTCGTTAGCCTTGGGGCTTGCTCATTCATTTCATCTTTATTTTCGCAGAAGGGAGAAAAAGTCCCTTTTGACCTTTTGATGAACTAATCGGAATTCTCCACATACTTTTCCTAGGCTGTAAAAGCCGGCCTGCCTTGCTCTTTGCTCTTGCTCCTTAGTCTCATTCGTTCATTTCATATCTAAAAAACTTGACTTGTGGTAGCTGTGTGCTTTACATACGTATGGGTGAGCATGTGTCTGTGGGTGCACGTGCTGTGCCTGTTTGGGTGGAGGCCCGAGGTTGATGCTGGGTGGCTTTCTCAGTCTCTGTCCTTTATACACAGAGGCGGGGTCTCTCACTTGCACCAAGAGTCCTCTGATGGGGTTACTCCTGCTAGCCAGCTTGCTCTTGCATTTCTTAGCTCTGATTCCCTCCCACCAAAATTACAGGAGGGTTTCATGCCCACTTGATATTTACATGGGTGCTGGGGATCTGAACTCTGGTTCTCATGCTTGGCCTGGCAAGTCCTTTCCTGGCTGAGCCATCTCCTCAGNTGCCTCTTTTATTTCCCACTTCTGAGAAACACTGCATACAGTGGAGAGTATCAGAGAGTTACCTGAGGATTGGGTTGTGAGACCAGCTCTTCTGTCTCCTGTTGAACAGTGGCACTTTTCTGGCTTCTTGGATGATATGGGCTCCAGCTTCAGATCTGCCAGGGTTTGAATTCCAGTCTTGCGGGTTCGTTCCCGAATAGTCACAAGCCTCAGCCTCCACACTATGTGGGAATAACAGTCACACCTACATCATGGGGTCTTACGCCATCTGAATGAGCTAAGGCACATAAAATTTTCAAACTCATGCCTGGCACATCATGAATACTCAAAAAAGGTACTTGTATAGATGACACTGGTGCTTTAGATTTACCACATCCAGGAAAGGAGAGAGGGAGGGAGGAAGGGGAGAGAGAGAGAGAGAGAGAGAGAGAGAGAGAGAGAGAGAGAACTGGAAGTGGGGTGAGGCAATAAACCTTCAAAGGCCACCCCTTCTGACATACTTCATCTATTAACCTTGTCCTAATTTCCCCTAACTTTCCCAAACACTGACACCACCTGGGACCATGTGTTCATCACATACATGATCCTATGAAAACTATCTTCCTTTAGACTACCATAGCTAGCTTCCACATGTTAGTCCATACACAAAAGTCACCCCAGGAAGGACCAAAGACTTCACCGTAACACCTGCAGTGGTCAAAGTCCTCAGGGAACTCAAAATCCTCCAAGGAAGAGCTTCTAGAGTTTGACTTTGGCAATGGTTTCTGAGATCTGAGTACACAGAGCACACAACCCAAAACAGAGAAGTGGGACCACCTCAGATGCCAAAGCTCTTGTCCAGCAAAGGAAACAGTTGAAGGAGCCAATAGACAGACTNGCATGGGAGAAAGCATTGCCAACGCTTTACCTGATGGGGGACCAACATGCAAAATATCTAAGTTTTTCTATTAAAAATTTTAGTGTGGTTTTTTTAATATCAAAGGTACTGGAGAGATAATGCATTCAAAGTGCTTCCTGCTCTCCCAGAAGACCCACACATGGTTCCAGCACCCACATGGCCCAGTCACAACCTCCTGTAACTCCAGCTCCAGAGACTCCAATGCCCTCTTCTGGCCTCTGAGGGCTCCTGCATGCATATAGCACACATAAATTCACACAGGCACACATGCATACATATAAAAATAATAAATAAATACATCTTTCAGAAATGTCCAAAGACTTGAACAGACATTTCTCAGAGATGGCATATAGATGATCCCAAGGGCACATGGGAAGTTATCTCGATAATCATCAGGGCTGTAGAGACCAAGCCACAGCAAGCTATTAGCTCATACCCATTGGGATGGTGAGCTCTTAAGAGTTTCAGAAGTTAGTCAGAGCTGACCAGGAGACAGAAAAATTGCAACCTATATACCCTATTGGCAGGATTGTAAATTAGTGAAGATTTTATTTAAAACATAATGGAATTTTTTCCAAATACTAAAAGCAGGGGCTGGAGAGATTGCTCCATAGTTAAGAGCCTGTACTATTATTGCAGAAGACCTGAGTTTGGTTCCCAGCACCCACATAAGGCAGCTCACAAGTGCCGTATACCTCCAGCTCCAGGATATCTGATGCCCTCTTTTGGTCTCTGCAGGAACCTATGCTCTCACATACATCCACAGACATACATACATCCACAGACATATACCCACAGACATACATCCATAGACATACATCCACATAATAAAATAAAATAAAATAAAATAAAATAATCTTTTTTAAAAAATTAAAAGCAGCTTCCATATGGCTTGAGATTCCTACTTAAAGGTTGAAGTTAGGGTTCATTTCCTGTTGTTTCCTTGAGAAAGGCAGTACCTGCACNCCAATGCAAGACTTTGTACTGTTGTCAAAAGAGGAAAAAAAAAGCAAGTAGGTCTTGTGAGGTGATGGTGACAAGAGTTGGGGGAAGCCTACTCAAGAGTCTGTAAACTGGGACCAGTGAGATGGCTAGGGAAAGACACTTGCTGGCAAGTGGAGGACTTGAGTTTGGTCCCTAGGACCCACATGGTGGAAGGAGAGAGCCAATTCCCTTATGTTGTTCTCTGACCTCTACACACTTGCAATAGCACATGCATGTCATGCACCCCATGAATAAATAAATATAATTTTAAAATCTTTTAATTAAAAAATAATTTAAAAACTGTATGCTTAAATGAGATCATGGGAAATTTGTATTAACCTGGAATTATAGTTATAGCCAAACATTTTTTCTTAATGGCTAATGAGAACAAGGAGAACTCATTATGATAGCCTTTGCTGTTCAGAAAAACGATCTAATTGTATTAATGATTCCCCNGATTTCCATGCAGTACCACTAGCACTAGCCTTTTTTCTTTTGTTCCTTGAATTAAAAAATAAACAGTCACTCAAGTCTAAAATGCTCCAGTATCACTGTTCTGAATCAGTGAGACCTTGGTCTGGTTACTGAGAGTTATTGTTATGGTGTATTTATCTCCACAGACTACACAGAAGACAGCTCCAAACACTGCCATGGGAAAATAAGCATAAACAGAAGGGAAACACTCAATTCCAAAACAGAACCTTTATTTAACTGTTTATGGCCTCATGTATCCCAGACTTCCTTGAACTAGCTATGTAGCCCAGGATGACCTTGAACTCCTCATCCTCCTGCCTCCACCTCCTCAGTGCTGAGATTCCAGGTGTGGGCCACCATGTCCAGTGTATGTGGTGCTGGAGAGCCAACTCAGGGTCTTGGACATGCAGGAAAGCATTTTACCAGCTGCACCACATCCCCAGCCCACAGATTCCGTCTGAATTTGCAGAACCTCATAGCTTAGTCCCCTCCCTTCTACATGTTTGGCACTTTTTGGTGCTAAGGGCACAGCAGAGAGAAGGGCTTTGCTCCTTGCTTTTTAAAACACTGCCACAAAACTGGATTGTGTTGAAACCAGGTTTGGCTATTAAGCCAGCTGGNTGACTGTTCCTGCTCATTCTCCTCAGGCCATCTCCCTGCAGAGGCTAGCACTCAGGCTCCACTGCAGGTAAGGCAACCTGTTCGGGAAGTACATTTTAAAGAAAGAATCTGTATTTTAATGGTCAGTTAGTAGCTGGCTACCAACTGTCTCAGCTCTCTGCCTGGGGACAGGAATGCCAGCCTTATTAAATATTGAGGAGCTGTTCATTACTGTGGGGCTCTATGACAACAGCCCATCTGCATACTGGGAAAACAGTAGGCTTATATTTAGAATAGCGACTCCAGTTCTGGACATCTAATGTTTGTATGACTAAAGATGCATAAAAACACAGGCTTTGTCTTGGAGACCTGTTTTGTTGCTTTTTGCATCTTCTTTCTTGAAAATGAAAACTTCAGAAGTCTAACTTGCATATGGAAAGGGAATGGAAAACAAATCTTTTGAGGTCCCAGAGCTGAAAGGAGAAGCAAGATACAAGCCCCCAACCCTAGTCTAGAAGCAATCTCCAATTGATACCACTGATATCATTGAAAAATGAAATTTTAGTTTTCTACAAGGGAGTCTCATTGGGGGAAAAAAACCTACTCTTAAGGGTAGACCACATGGTATGTCTGTAGATGGTCAACAGAAAACACACTCAATGACATCTTTGGAGGTCCTTTGTTCCATAGTGTCACGCCAGAGCTTTATTTTATCTTTTCTTATTTTTAACTTTTATTAATATATATACCCTCCTTTTATCCTATAGATCCTTTGTGCCTTTTCTTGGGCTCCTTTCTTTCTGTTTGTTTGTTTTGTCCTATTCTGATGTTAGTTTTTGTTCTTATTATATTATATTTTATTATTATCCCTTAAAAGCCTGTTTGTTTTCTAATGAGAGATGGAAGAGGGGTGGATCTGGATGGGAGGGGAGGTGGGGAGGAACTGGGAAGAGCAGAGGGAAGGGAAATTATAATCAAGAAATATTATAGAGAAAAAAATCTATTTTCAATAAAAGGAAAAAACCTTCTGAACAATGTAAAAAAATCATATTTTTGAAATATAAAGTTATTTCATGCTAGCTCTGACTATATCAAATGTTTGAAATCCTAACTTACATGTTGGTGTATTATAAGAAAATGTATTTATAATTAGATTATTGAATGATTTCAGATTTAAGAAACTGAGGAATTGAATAGAGGACAGATAAGATATAAGGGACAAAAATAAAGGAATATTAGCCATCTCTTTGAAATGATCTCAGTAATAGGAAAATAAAAACCCTGCTGTTTCTTACAACACAGGCTGAAATCAACAACTCAAAAATGTGCAGGACACTTTGTCTTTGAGAGATAATTTGGCACTGGGACGTATCTTAGTGGCAGCATGCATGCTTGGCCTGTGCAAGGATTCAATAGCTGGCACAAAGATAGAGGGGCTAAAGAGGGTCTCACTCGTGTGCTTGCTGTGCATGAGGACCTGAGTTCAGATTCCTGGAGTCCATGGAAAAAGCTGGGTGTGGCAGCTCGCACCTGTATTCCCAGTGCTGGAGAGAGACAGGAGAGTCCTTGGGGCTCAATGGCCCNAACCAGTCTAGCTGAATTGGTGAATTCCAGGTTAAGTGAAGGACTACCTCAAAAAAGAAAATTGAGAGCCATGTGGACCTCTGACCTCCACATGCATCCTTACATATGTGTATACACATGTCCAAACTGATATGTAACCCACNTGCCCACAACTCTCCTTCACTAGCAAGTTAAAGGAGCCCATGCTGACTCTACTGATGAATCAGACAGTGACTCAAAGTGGGCATGTTAGAGAGGACCAGTATCTATTCGCTGACTCTCATCACTCCATCTTGTGACTATATACATCTACACTTAGGCTGAGCCAGTCTTTCTGGGTGTATATATGTTTACAAATGAGAACAAAGAAGCTGTTGACCCCAGGGCTGCACCTTATTCTTGCTTTCCCTTCTTCCTGCCCATCATTTCAATAGATATGAGAGTCCACATTTCTTGTAGATACAATGACTCAGATCAACATCCTTGAGAGATGAGTGTTGAATGTCTCTACACCCTCATCTTGGGTGCTCTCTGGCTTCTGAGAGGGGGTCTGTTGCCATCCTCCAATGCTTGTTAAAGCAGTAGTCAAGAACAGAATTCTTCTTGGAACTTGTACTTCTTGCCTCTCAGTGGACGCAGAGTGTGTG
>LZPO01034769.1:188825-209479 GCA_001675575.1 Neotoma lepida
TCTTCTCATTCGATGTCCTAATTAGATGCCAGACATTAATACAGGAAAATCACAATTTCGTTTGTGAAATCAAATGTTTGAAAATGGATCACTCGACATCAAATAACAGGTACTATTACCTGATATTGGAGAGCAAAGCCCTGAACAGCCTTTCAGGATCAAAGCAACCTTGCCTTGGCTTCTCTCTGCTATCTGATTGACTAGACAGGAAGAAACCATCTGTGGCTTCCAAATNGGTTTTGGTCCCTGCATCCCTGGCCTGGTACCTTTTCAAAGGGGAAAGTCTTCAGAAAAACCTGTGCTGCGTTAAACTTTGAGAGCTCTCTTGTGGGCCTGTGTCTAACCAGCCACTGCCGATCTGAATATTTCCTGCATGCTAAGCAGACCATTGTCAGCTACTTCCTCTAGGCGAGATAGTTATAAATGCCGTTTATGGTCCTGCTATGACAACTGTGAAGGACACGCCAAAGAATTTATCACAGGATTATCCATCCACCAGCAGAATACCTAATAAGATTCTAAATGACCCAAGATGATAATAAGATCTAGCTTGTAGCAATAAGGTATTAATAAACTGCTCTTTTCAATAAAGGAGACTCCCGGCATCATTACCCTGACATATTTGTTTTGCTTATATTTTGTGAACAAAGTAGGGCTGCTGGATTAGATAGTAAATTTATAAAAACCCATGATGTATGAAAAATACAACCCTCGTGAAGTGGAACCCACAGGTTAAAGTCAAGAGCACAGTGTTTGCCTATGACACCCAAGTGCTGGGATCCCAAAGCCATCGATTCTAATTTTTCCATGCCATTTGCCTTTGTATTTAAAATTTATATAAGAAAAATATATCGCCTGCTGTTGACCGCAAGGCCATCATTCAAATGAAGAAATTTAGTAAAATCATAAACCAAGAGCGTGTGGATAAAGAATGAATTGAGAATACAGAATGCAAGATGAGATCTGGGATCTGGCTGGTGCCCCTGCTTTGAAAATAAAACCATTTAGTGTTGAGTTAATTAAAAATATGGACCCTGCTTGTCATCACTTAACTATTCCTATCAAGGGCAAGTGGCAGAGACTTAAGACCTCTCTAGTAACCATTTTTTCTAAAGGCTCAGCCCCTCCCTTAGTTTGTAACTGCGCCCACCTTGATTTTTATCTTGTTGCTTTACACTACACTNCACATGGATAAGACCTCCCACACCCTAAAGACCTTCGCTTCATTTCTAGATTAGCCTTTGTGCTTGGAAGGTATTTTCTGGTGAGTTAAATTTATCCTGGCTTGGCTGGTGAGATGGCTTAGTGGGTAAAAGTGCTTGCCGGAGTTTGATCCCTAGAACCCACAAAAAACCCGATGTGGTAGAACACATCTGTAGCCCCAGGACTCCCACAGTGAGATGGGAGGCGGAGCCAGGAGAATCTCTGGAAAACACAGGGGTTCAGCAGTACAACAGAAGCAAGAGAGCCCCTGCCGGGAAAACCCATTCCCGGAAGTTGTTCTATGACCCAAATCCCCACATTTAAGCTATGGANTACACATTCCCACACTGACAGGCTAATTAAAACCAAATGTTTATCACGGCAAACTTCAGAATTGGAATTAGCACTTGCTTTTTAATTGAGGCATGCTTTACACACACTGAAATGTACAGCTATTAAGTGCATAGAGTTGTATTGTAACAGGTGACTTCCATGTCACCACCTCTTGAAGCAAGCTCTATGACATTTTCATCCAGACTGTCACTGTCTACTCATTCCGGTGTGCACGCCCCATTCCCTGCCCTGGCGACTACTGCTTTTGTGTCTCCCATCGGATCCACTTCTTAAACTTAAGAGAAGTGGAAAATTACANTGTATTCTTTTGGTTTTACTTTTTAAAAAATTATCTTTCATTTATTCTTTGACAATTTCATACAGGCAAACAATGCGTCTTGATCTTATCTTACCCCCAACTCCTTCCCACTCCAACTGACATCTCCCAACACCCCTCCCCTTTCATGCTCCCACCCCACTTTTTAAAGCCGCTCACTGAACCCAGTTAATGCTTCCTTCTGGGTTCCTGACCGCTCTTGTTGACTTAATCTTGTGCAGATAGTGCCAGTAACCATAACTGCAGTAAGTTCATGGGTGCAATGTGCATCATGTCCGGAAGACAGCACTTCATAGTGCTCTTCCCAACCTCTGGCTTCTACATCCTTTTACCTTCTCTTCTGAGATGTTCCTGAACCAATAGGGGTTGATATCAATGCCCCACTTATGGCTGAGCACTCCCCAGACACAGTGAGCCTGCTCTTTTTACTCGATATTGTATTTTTGAGATTTACTCAAGTCAGTGTGGGTGTCAGTTGCTCATACTGCCTCTGGCTGCATGGATCTACCTCCCTGAATCAATCCATTTTCTTATTTGGGTTATTTACAGTTGGCAGCCATTATGAATGAAGCCAGTGTTTTTGTTAATTCTAAATGGATCGTGACCAAAGCTATTATCCTGAAACTGCTAGAGGAAAATAAAGTCTTCCTAATGCTAGGGTTAAACAATATTTCCTAGATTCGATACCAAAAGTAGGGACTGGAAAGATGACTCAGTGGTTAAGAGCACTTACTGCCCTTGCAGAGGACCCAGGTTTGGTTTCCAGCACCCACATGGCAGCTCACAACCTCCTCTAATTTCAGTTCTAGGAGATCTGACACCCCCTTCTGGCCTCTTTGGGTACTGTACTCATGTGCACAGACACACATACACATAATTTAGAATAAAATAATTCTTTAAAAAAGGATACCAAATGCATGCGCTGTAAATAACCAGCTAATAAACTGACTTGCATGAAAGGTTGAAAGCCTTTGCCCTTCCTGTACAAGTGTTTTTGTGAAGATATTTTCNTTTATCTTAAGTGTACAGGACTGAGCTTACTAGGTCGTAGGGAAAGTGTTAAAGAAACTTCCAGATAATTCCGTAAGCAGTTGTGAGTTCAGAAGCTCCACACCCTTGCCANCACTTAGTGTTGTACATTCTTTCTATTTTGGCTAGTCTGGTGGGTTGGAACAGGTGGCTCATGTTGGTTTTAACAATCAATGATAATCCAAAACATTAAAAGAACCAAATTGGTAAACAGCTGGCTGCTTCAATTTGTGCGGAGCTTTGGATGACAATCCTCAAATTTCCTTTCGTGAAAAGTGCAAAAGTTCAGTGCTGACAGCAAGAAGTTTTAAGGTCTGCGAGTTTCAGACCTCCAGGTCATCTTCAGAGGCTTTGCTCACCACATAATCTCACCGTCTCCCTCAACTCCAGGTCCTTTGCTTAGTCATAACTCTACAGAAAGGAGATACAATCTACCTAGTTAAGAATTCCTGGTTGGTCTAAAANCCAAGCAACAGTGTCACAAACAGCTAAGCAGAAATGGCCCCCACCTACACGCCATGGTATTTCATGTACAAGCTAAGATTATAAGGTCCTGAAGCTGCCATCCTGTAAAGACACTGAGTGGCAGCCACCTGCCCTGGGACCTTGAGCTGAGATTCCAGCCTGGACACTGTATGTCAGGCCTTCTCAGCAAGTTCAANTTGAGATCTAAATTTGTTTATTTGTGTTTTGTTGTTGTTGTTGTTGTTTGTTTGTTTGTTTGTTTTTCAAGACAGGGTTTCTCTGGCTGTCCTGGAACTCACTCTGTAGGCCAGGCTGGCCACGAACTCACAGAGATCTGCCTGCCTCTGCCCCCTGAGTGCTGGGATTAAATGTGTGTGCCACCACCACCCAGTGAGACCCTAATTTTTTAAGACTAGAAATAATAAAATTGCTTCCTGTCCCCATAGAAATAATAAAATTGCTTCCTGCCCCCATAGATGATAGCAGCATTCCATTTGAGAGAACCCTGATGATGAAGTCGGTCTTGAGTTTGTTTTTAATGTGAAATTATATACTTTCAGCTGTGGGACACACACACACACACACACACACACACACACACACACACACCAGCATCTTCTGCTGTGTACCTGAGACCTGCCTTCCGTTCTGTGGCCAGTGGTCCTGTGACTGTGCCATTGAACTCTAGGGCGCCTACCCATGGCTGTTTTCCAGGGCAGCGCTATTGATCTTCAAGGTGTCCTTTGTGCAGTGTGATAGCAAGGCCAGGAAGACAGTGACTGAGGGTCCCACTGTCCCTTCTGAGACAAGTGGCTGANNGTTGTTCCTTAGATATAGGTTGCCCTTTCTGTGTGGTCTGACCTTCAACCTGGAAATGGCTACCCACCACAAAGACACTTAGCAATAGGCTTGAACATAATACAAATGGTAATGATGGAAAGGATATTAATAACAGACACTGGCCGCACACTTACCACAATCAACTCTGTGGCCTATACTTAATGGTTTTGTTAGGAAAATGACTCATGGTTCGGGAAACTGTTTCTCCAGGTCATGTTAGGTTGCTGGGGTCTGCCACTAGGGGGCAGCATTGCCGCTATCGTCTTAGTGAGAGTCAAAGCAAAAAAAAAGTTCTGTTTACGATTCTTAATCTTTTTAGGTACATTTCCCCTCATTTAGGATGAATATAAGTAATCTTCCAGTTAGCTTACCCAGTAAGTTAATAATTTAAGAAATGAACCTGGCCTCTCATAAATACTGCAGAGGAAGGACAGTGACATAGTTTTCTTCTTCTGTTTTTCTCCATCCATTATTTTATGCCTTCATTAATTATTCCATTTGTAATAGCTGTGCTTGTTAAAAGGGAAGTCTCCACTATCAGTAATGAATTATTAGCACATGCTGTCTAGGCTGGGTGCTTGCCCAGAGCACGTAGCTTTCCATCTATTTAGCTGAGTATTGGTTATGTTTGGGTATTTGCTGGGGTATTTGGGGATTATGTGGGGGGCATACATCTGATCTGAAGTCCAGTTTGGCAGAAGACAGACAGCTGTGGTTTGCAGAGATGAAGTGTGCACCTTGGCTAGCCTTCCCTCTCTAAGACAGGCGTGCTCACACCCTCCTGCATCGGGAAGAGTTCATCCATTGCTTGTAGGATTTGCTTCACGCAGTATGAGGAAATGTGCTTTGGGTCATCCAATCTTTGATCACTGTATCCCCTCCCATGATGCCCTTCTTTTCTTTGTTATAACCTAACGACCCCTCTTGACTCTTCCAAAGAGCTTTCCCCTTTTACAGCCTTAATGATTTTTAAAATTAAATTTTTTGAGACAGGGTTTCACTTCATGCCTCTGGCTGGCCTGAAACTGCTATGTAGACCTGGCTGGCCTTGAACTCAGAGAGAGCTGCCTGCCTCTGCCTCCTGAGTGCTTGGGATTAAAGGCACTTTGAGTTTTTCTTTGAGTTACTTTTTAACAGTAGATCTTTTCTCATCCTNTCATTTGAATTTTGTAATGTATTGTANTTCATACTCGACTCTTCTAATGGGCACATAACTAAACTGTCAAAATCTTCAGAACATTTGCCTCTATTTGCCCATTTTAGTTCAGTTGAATTCCATGACTTAAATGTGACTTCATTGGACCTTCCTCCCAACCATCTTGTTTGCTTTAATACACCCTCATCTTTTATTTTTTTTTTCCTTTGAGACAGGATCTATGCAGTCTTGACTGTCCTGGAACTCATTATGCAGCCAGGTTGGCCTCAAACTCACAGAGATCTGCCTGCCTCTGCCTCCCCAGTGCTGGGATTAAAGGTGTGAGTCACCATGCTCAGTCTATCATTTCTTGCCGCCCACCATCATCCCGTTTGGGCTTCATTTCAAAGAACTGCTTGATTTAGCCCTTCACCCCTCTTCTCACTTATACTGCAGTTACATGTCATCACTTAGTGATCATTGAATTTTAATATTGATTCTCAAAGTCAAAATTTAATATTATCAGAGCTGGAGAGAGGGCTCAGCAGTTAAAAGCAATGGCTGCTCTTCCAGAGGACTCAAGTTCATTAGGTAGCTCATACCCATCTGTAACTCCAGGGGACCAGTTGCCCTTTTCTGGCCTCCTCAGGCAACTGTGCACACATGATGCACAAGCAGACAAACAGGCACATGCTTACACACCTAACATAAAGCCATCCAGGTTCATCCATGTTGTCATAAATGACAAGATGTCATTCTTTTCATGACTTGATAGTAGATTGTTCAAAATGCCACATTTATTTTTTACAGCATGTGTTACATAACTTCCAAAAGAAGATCCATTGAAGACCTAACCCTCAGCCCCTCAGAATGTGGCCTTTTTGGAAATAGGCTCTTTATAGAGGTAATCAAATAAAAATGAGGTTGGTATGGGCCTTCACTAACTGTGACTGGTGTCCTTGTCATCAAGAGAAGTTTAAACATAGATGCACACCCAGAGGGAGGGNCAGGGAGGGGACAGGGAAGTTTNCAGAGTACTGTGCCAAGGGTAGAGACTCACTGTCCCAAGCTGAGGAGTGCTGCTANGAGGGACAAAGAAGGACCCCTCCTCTAGTGGGCTTCATGGGCAATGTCACCCTGCCAATACCTCAATTCCTGATCAGGAGCCTCTAGAACTAGACGGACATACGTTTCTATTGTTCTAAGGCACCCTGTTTGTGGTATTTTGGTATAGGAACTTGGGAACAAAACACATCATTTATTTAGTTTTCCATTATGTTTCTCTTAATTTCCAGAAGCAGGTCATTCTTTTTCAAATCTAATTATTTTTAATTTTGTGATATGTTGGTTCTTGCATCATTCCTTATAATTTCTTTAATGTCTTTATTTTATGGCTTTATATTTATAGAAGTGTATTTTATATCTATTTAAGTGTATGTAANTGTGTACAGTGCCTACAGAGGCCAGAGGGGATGTCAAATCCTCCTAGGAAAGTGAGCCACCTGNCATGGGTTCTGGGAACTGAACTNGGGTCATTTGGAAGAGCAACAGGCACTCTTAACAGCCATACTGTGTCTCCAGTCTTTACTTAAGTATTTTAAACATGTATACCTTTATTGCCTGCTTCAGATTTTTCTACCATCTTCAGTTTTCAGCTTTTCTTTAAAAAAAAAGATTTACTTATTTTTATGTGCATTGGTGTTTTGCCTGCATGTATGTCTATATGAAGTGTCAGATCCCCTGGAACTGGAGTTACAGGTAGTTGTGAGTGGCCATATGGGTTCTGGGAATTGAACCTGGGTCCTCTGGGAGAGTAGCCAGTGCTCTTAACCACTGAGCCATCTTCCCAGCACTGTAACCTCATTAGTCTATCTGTTCCTTCTCCCCACCCATCTCTCTGCTCCCTCTTTTCACCCCACTTCCTGTCTCTCCTTCCCTACACTCTGTACTGGCTAATGAACCTGTAGCCTTCCCTACACTCTGTACTGGCTAATGAACCTGTAGCCTGGTGAATGCTGGGTAAGTGCTCTGCCCCTGAGCTACACCCCCATCTTGAGTCTGTTATTGGGATCATTTCCTCTTGGACTTTTTCTTTTTCTTTTAATTAAAAGCTTCCATTCATCAAGATTTTCCATATCTCCAGGGTCTGATATTCCTATGGTTGTGAAAATGTTTCTGGTGCAGTTTTGTACTTTCTTATGCTGGGCACATTAGTGGATATTTTGATTTGCTGTCAGTTTTTATTTTTAACTCCTTCGGGGAGGTTTTCTAATAGTGAGTTTGGGCTCTATACTCTATCCAAGCAAGCTTGGGATTTGATTTCCTGTAGCAGATTTTTTACCACCTGGAGCTGGAGAAAGCTGAAGTTACTTATGTCTTCCTGTCTCAGTCAGTGTCCCATTGCTGTGAAAAGACACCATGACCAAGGCAACTCTTANAAAAGAAAGCCTTTAATTGGAGCTAGCTTACAGTTTCAGAGGCTTAGTCCATTGTCAGCATGGCAGGGAGCATGGTGGCACACAGGCAGACGTGGTGCTGGAGAAGTAGCTGAGAGTTCTACATCCAGATCAGCAGGCAGTAAGTAGAGAGAGCCACTGGGCCTGTCTTGGGCTCTTGAAACCCCAAAGCCCACCCCTAGTGACAGACTTTCTCCAACAAGGTCACATCTCCTAGTTCTTTCAAATAGCGCCACTCCCTGGTGACCAAACATCCAAATCTTTGAGCCTGTGGGGCCACTCTTATTTAAACCACCACACTTCCTTATGTCTTCTAGAATCTTGACTTCCTGTTGGTCNCAGCTTCTCCTGGCAGAGATTCTGCTCCACCTTTCTCTTGATAGCTGGGTATTTTGGCCCAGCTTCTTTCCATTAAAATCTCTATTTATCTCCTGACCTTGTTCAGTGGCAGCCCTGGCAGTGTACGCCTCTTTATTTCTAGCACCTGGGGCAGGAGAACTGCCTTTCTTCGTTACTTCTTACAAGGTCAGCTGGATCTCAGAAAAGTTTGTGCAGTTTCCCCGGCACTTCGGGGCCATTTTAGAAGTGGTCTGGGCTGCCTTGTTTCTCTGGGACAGTTAGCCAGGACAAGAAGCCANGAAATGATTGTGAAGGATGGGGTGACAGGGACAATGAGGAGGGACATGGTCACTGTGAATTAGTAACAAGCCCAGTCAATCACTGAAGAATGAGACAGAATTCAGAGAAAGAGGTTCAAACATTCACAATATTTTACATATTAGTCGATTTAGAGCACTGTGGAAGGATGAAGCATTGCATCCAAGGTCTAGCATGGTCACANGCCTACTGCACTGATACTCTGCAGACNGATGCTCACCTTTCCTTCCCTCGTTCCTCCATGCCTTTTTCCTTTGTAGAAGCAAAATTCTGCTCTGCAAACCATGGGAGGCCAGGTGTCTGCAGAAAACGGCACGTGGGCTTCAAAACACCTCTGTGCTGACGTCGCCCTCAAGACAGAGGTCTGTTGTGATGAGAGACTCCGAGATTCTCCCAGGGCGTTCCAAACTGTNTAACAGACAGGGGAGGCTTGAGTCAGAGTTGTGGCTTTTAATTTTTAATTTCATCAACTGTGATTTCATTGTCTGAACAGTTCAGAAAGTAAGTCCCTTCCCTCGTTCCTCCATGCCTTTTTCCTTTGTAGAAGCAAAATTCTGCTCTGCAAACCATGGGAGGCCAGGTGTCTGCAGAAAACGGCACATGGGCTTCAAAACACCTCTGTGCTGACGTCGCCCTCAAGACAGAGGTCTGTTGTGATGAGAGACTCCGAGATTCTCCCAGGGCGTTCCAAACTGTGGCTAACAGACAGGGGAGGCTTGAGTCAGAGTTGTGGCTTTTAATTTTTAATTTCATCAACTGTGATTTCATTGTCTGAACAGTTCAGAAAGTAAGTCTCTTGTTCCATGTTGGAAATGTCCTTGACACCCACCAAAGTGGAACTAACCACCCCGTCTAAGTCNTGGGAGCTAGTTACCAGATTAAACAAAAAGCTAGGACTGAACATGCTTTAAAGAAAAAATATTGTCGAGCAAAAAAACCGCTCTCACCTCAAAGGGAATAAGAGATAGTTTATTCTGAGTGACTGTAGTCAGGGAACAGATTCAGGCTANCCCAAATACCATGTACTACTGTGGTAACAGTTTCATGAAATCTGTATAGTAATGGTACAAGAAAACCATCAATCAACATTTTTTAAATACTATTACATTTTTATTTATGTATTTATTTGTGTATATGTNTTTATTTGTTTGTTTGTTTATTTGAGGGTGCAAGTGGTACCCGAAGATTGAACTCAGGTTGTCAGGCTTAGTGACTGGCCCCTTCACCTGCTAAGCTGTCTCACTATCCCTCAAGGTACTTTAAAACAATATTGGTAGAAACATGGGGGTAGGTAGATAGGGTCACACAGCCAAGTGGGAAGTCTGCTGTAGGCCTCAGATGACATTCTTAGCCTTGGTATTGGTGAAAACCAAGAGGTCTATGCATACATTCCAAAAAGGATATTACCTAATGGGCATAAGGATGGATGCTGGGTCGTACTCAGAGGTGGCCAATGAATGGCTAATAATGGGGCTAAAGGCAGCTGAAGATAATCCAGCTCCAGACATGTAGTAGTCCAATTCTACAGACCCACAGAAGACATAATCAATCTTGTAGAATCTTTACACAGGTGTGACCGTTATCCTAGAAACTTCTGTTTACAATAGGCTGTATTAAATAGAAGGAATAATGTCCTAGGTAAGAGCACAGATTTCAGAGCCACACTGTTTGGCGTTCGAGCCCAACTACCCCTCACTACTGGAACAGTGTGTTCTCTACCCTTATTATCGGGAATAACAATAGATGCACCTGTCAGTTGTGGAAAGCTTTGACTGAGATGGAAGTACACCTGCTGCTTAAGCCCTCGGTGAGTCATCTGCTCTGTCACAGCTCTTGACACTGTAGTCTAGATATGAACATTGATTTTAGGTTCAGGGACCCCAAAGAAAGTCTAAAATAAGATCAGAGTATTTGAGAACTCTCTGAAATTGTACCCCCAAGTTGTGTGCGTGTGTGTGTGTGTGTGTGTGTGTGTGTGTGTAGAACAATATTTGTTTAAATTAAGATTCTCTTGGGATTTAGTCCAAACAGGTCTCAGAGCCTGTGTTTAGCTCAGAAGACATTCCTCAGAGACTGACACTGATCCCTGGCTGTAACACATCCATATTGGAGTGGCACCAGCTCTCCATATTTGTAGGGAAGAAGTGGTGGCCATTCAGAAAGCCCAGAAAGTCACAGGATGACTTCTGTTGAAGGTCATTAATGTCATTCTTCCTCTATAGGTGATGTCATTGCCAGGTAAGCCTACCTGACTTCTAAGATGGCCTGGGCAAGGACTAGGGATTCACTTAGGGCTTCCGCCTAAGGATGTAGTGTCTTCCCTCCCCAGGGGATCAGGAGTGAACTGTGGTGGTGGCTGTGAGATCAGGAGGCCTTGGTGAAACCCACGGAAGCATGTTTAGGAACTCCCCAGACTAGCAGATCCTAAGAATCATGACTCTTTCCTTCTGTCTTCCCCTCTTACCTTAGTCTGGGCATCTGGGGAAATTTGGACAGACGAGTGAGTGTGAACATTAAACCCACTTCTGTGTGATGAAGTGTCATCTACATCACACCATTGCCAGGGAAGGCTGTTCCGTTGTTCTCTCACCTCTCTCTCAGATGCCTCCTAACATATATAAACATGTTTATACAGCCCTTGGTCTGCAGCACTCACACACAATGCTCTTCAGGGTTCTCCCTTTCCACGATATATTTAACTCAAAGAAAATCCTAGTCATACTGTGGGCAGCCAGTAGGTAGGAACCTGACGACAGGCTAACGAGCTCTCCTGTGATTCCCACGGAGGACTGGGACTCATTAAGTCTCATTTCCTGGGCAAGTCCACACAGGGGGAAGAAAATAACTGTATGAAGGCTTGAGAACTTATTGCCTCTAGATTTCTGAGCATCTGTAGATGCAGCCACATGGTAATCAGGGCAAACAGTGGGGGCTTCTAATTAGATTCTCTGAAATATTTAATTAGGCACTGTATTCATGTTTTGTTATTTTCTGTTAGGAACTGACCTCATAGCAGGGAGAGTCCATGCACCAAATGGAGCTGTCATTTGGTTAGATTCAATTCCGATCATCAACCTCCAGCCTTGTGTCGAAAGCTCATGTTTCTACCGTAACCATGGTCAGAAGAATCTTCTGCAGGTGTGATTTATGTTTAGGGGACCATGGACAGGAAACCTCATGGAAAAGGTACCCCAGACAGACTTCTCAGGGCCCAGGGGGTGTGTGCTGGTGTAAAACATCAGGGAGATGCGGCTAATTCAGGTCTCAAGTCATGTTTGTGTTTAATATGTAATATTTGAAGCTGTCCATCCTTTAAGGTCACAGTTATTTAATACAATATAGTGGACTGGCTATACCAAAGGGAAGGAACCAGAATCTTAGTTCACAGCAGGAAGGTGGGTGAGAGACACTATTTTCTTAATTTAAATTTTTTTAATTTAAAATATCACTTTAAGACAAACTTTTCTAGCTAGACATAGTAGCATAGGTCTGTAATCCCAACACTTTGGATGCTGAGGCAGGAGGATCACAAGTTTGAAGCCAACCTAAGCTATATAACAGACTTTGCTTTATACAACAAGGCAAAATAATTCAATTTTTAAAAAATCTTTTGAAAGAACATTTATGTGTGTGGTCCTTTGCCTACATGGTACATTTGTACACCACCTGTGTGCCTGATACCTGAGGAGGCCAGAGGAGGGCATCAGATCCCCTGGAACTGGAGTTATGGACAGTTACGAGTTGTTATGTGGGTGCTGGGAATCAAACCTGGGTCCTCTGGAAGAATGGCCAGTCTCTCAACAAATGAGCCATCTCTCCAGCCCCAATTTCAATGTTTAAAATTAATTAATCAGCTAATTAATTATAGACGTGGTGTGCTGTATCCCAGGCTAGCCTCATATTCACTGTGNAGACAAGGATTACCTTAAACTTCTGATCCTGAGTACTGGTTTATACGATTCTGGGTTCCGACTCAGGGCTGAGAGCATGCTAGACAGGCATTTTACCAACTGAGCTGCAGCCCCAGTCCCTTGATGTCGTTACTATCCATAAAATCATGCTTAATATACTCAATATGTTATTTTGCTTTCTCCTCAAATAGATGTTACTGAATCTGTAATCAGTATGTCCTTGGAATGTAGGAAATCATGTTCACTCCCTTGAGGACAGAAGGTCTTCCCCAAACTTGTTTGCACTTTGGTTCATAAAATCACCATGGCCAAATCTTTTCCACCAGTAAGGAAGGGAGAGATAAGACTTTAAAACAGATAAACTCTGTTCAAGCTACAGAAAACTTAGACTTGATCCATGGCTGGGCTCGCCCAGAGTTGGGGCAACCTCCAAAGACAATTTGTTGCAGGTGGGAGGGACTCCCAGACAAGGTCAGTGCAGATGAGAAGTTAGAGGTGTGGCCAAGGTCAAAGGTCAAGTTAGGTAAGAGAGTGATTTCANTCAGAGTGAGGTGGATCTCAGAGGCAGAATCCACAGAGAATACTAAGAATAAAACCTTACAGCATAGCTGGGGACATGGCTTGGTGGATAAGAGCTCTTGCCACATAAGGCTGATGAACTGAGTTGCATGCCTCTAAGTCACACAAAAAGCCAGATGCAGTGGCATACGTATGTAATTTCAGTACTCCAGTAGCAAGATGGGAGTGGAGACAGGGGAGTCAGTGGCAGAAACAAGAGAGACTATGCCTCATACGAGGAGAACTAACTCCCAGAAAGTGGTCCTCTAAGCTACGGCATGCTCGCATGTGCACACTTGCACACTCGCATTTGCATATAACAAAGCTGAAAAGATGTTTGTTCTTTTACAATGTGAGACACACACACACACACACACACACACACACGTGCACACACACAGAGCTGAAAAGATCTGCTTGTTCTTTTCCAGTGTGAGCATGTAGCAACAAGACATAAAATACCATCATGGAGCAGAGAGCAGCCCTCACCAGACACCAGATCCTTCCCACAGCTTGAGCTTGGACTACACAGACTCTAGGAGTACAAAACAGGAAAAAGCCAACCACAGACTTCTATTGCTTACACAGGAACCCAGCCTACACCCAAGCTTTAGGCCACTGTCAGGTCTTCCTAGCGAGCCGTCTCGCTTTCCCTCCCAAGGGACCACGTCAAGGCAAACCAAGGTAGAAAAATATCTTTTCTTTCCCATCTTTCTCATGTGCATGACAAGAGAAAATGAAGGTACGCCGAGGCCCACATGGGACCGTGGGTGGATGGAGCCGCCCATAAATCTTCATTCACGACTTAGATGGAAGGGGAGAGGGGCTGCCACTGGCTCTACCAACACCATCCATTTCTTTTGCAGAAGATTCAGGTCCCAGGCTAGCCTTTCACCCCCTCTGAGGTTCACTTTCCTTCCTGTGTTGTCAGCCACCATCTCCCAATGCACCCCTGCATCCTCTGAAACGCCGACAACTTTGAAAACTTTGCTCTGAAAACAAGTGTCTGGTTGTCCACACATTTTTCCAAGGAGGTCCTGTTTCTGAGTCGAGACTGGTCTTTAGTGACTGAAGAGCACATTTCTTTTAACAGGGACTGGGAACTATTTGAAGGTTTTTAATTTTGATTATGGGTATATGTGTGGGAGGTGGTGGTGGTGATGATGTTTCCTGCATCTTCTCCACTGGGCAAAAGGCATGCTTGATGCCCCGAGTTGCCCAACCTACCATGTTCTTAGCCACAGCAGAAGGTCTTTGGTAGTGGTTACCTGGGNTAGTTCCTGAGAATCCAGATGTGCACGTGGACTCTGGGCTTGAATCCAGAGCTTCAGAGTTGATGGNCATCCTCAGAAGCTCATGGGAAGGAAAGGCTGCAGTGGGCTGAACCAGACTCTAAGAGCACGGACATTGTAAGATACATCTTAGACTGTTGAGAGTCTGCCCATACTCTGCTCCCATGGTCCATTCCCAAAGAACTTGTCTGTCACTTCTTGGATGTTCAGAAGGTTGTAAAATTCTTAGGTGGGGAAGGAAGACAGCAGTGTTCTCTCTCCAGGCCAAGCCACCTGCCTTGCAGATCTGGAGGTCTCCAGTCCTTCATGTCCCCCTGAGTTTAGCATTCCCATGTTGGATATCGGCAATGTAGAGTCATGCCTCTTTTCCTCAACTCAGAATCGAATCCTACGCTTTCAACCAGCTCTCTGGAGCTCTGCACTGGGGTTCCATTTGCTATTAAGGGCTCTAATGAGGAGGGACAGGCAATTATTATTATTTATTTCACTAATTAGCCAGATAATCATTCATTCCAAAACTACGCAGGGCTGGAGAGCTGTTTGGGTGCCCTTTGTCTGATGTGGATTCATTTTATCCCCCCCCCCCATTTCCTTTTACTTAAAAAAAAAAGAGGAGCAAAGGCAGGGGGTGAGGAGGGGAAATTTTAAGCAGATGTAGAAATCATTTCTGAGCTGCAGAGACAATGCAGCCAGGAGTCCGAGTTCATAAAAACATCACTCTTGAGCCTCTGAAGACATCATGCTTGATGATAGCCATAAAACACGTTAGTGTGAAATAAATTGCTGTTCTATTCAAATCCTTATACGTACCACTGTGGATGTCACCCGAGGAATGCAACTCTTTTCCCTGATGCTGAGGTATATTTTATCATAATTTGTGGGGTAGGTGACAACCTTATACACATGATTGCCTTTTCCTGCTCAGTTAGCTTGGCAAGGTCAGAGTCCTTTGGCCTTTTATGAATGTAGGACTATTAAGAAATGAGAAGGCTAACTGAACAGCACGGAGAGGAGGCTGGATTTTTCTTTACTAATAAATACATTTTTCTTTCGTGGTGTTTGCACTTAGGAAATTACCCTTTTAAAATTCTGAGTTAGTTTTGCGGNGATGAGAGGACCATTGCTGATGTTTTGGTTTTCTAGGTCTCATTATTGTTGTTGCTGTCCTAAAACAGAAACAACTTCTGAGAAGTTGGGATTCCTTCTCAGCATCACAGCATAGTGTTTGGTAGGAATTTTCCAATCAAAAACTTTTAAGGTAGATAATTACAATGAGAGATTGTTGCTTACTTAATGTAATATATGTTGCAGGAAATTTATTTGTGTTATTGCTGCAAGACGGCCAGTAGAGTTGGTTCGGAGGGCAGGGTCCACGTTCAGCCGGCCAGAGTGGACCATAGAGTTTTCTGGCTGACTCCGAGGAGATAGACGGACATGCAAGAGGAATAAGGAGGGGCCAAAGGAATAGGGAGGGGCCAAAGGATAAGGAGGGGCCAAAGGAATAAGGAGGGGCCAAAGGAGATACACCAACCTTTAGAGCCGGGTAGCATGGAGAGTAGAGTAGAGTTCGCTGATTCTTTTTCTCTGTTGCTTTGTGGGTCTATCAGGTTTTACCCTCATATCTGACTCCCGACCATTTTTTAATCAATAAAACAATAAAAGAAGCCGCTTTAAGTATAGAGTAGTTGAGAGGTAAAAAGGTACTTTTGTTAGGTGAGTCTCCTAGATAGAACCAGCCTACTAGACCAGACCGACAGTTTTTACTGTTTTTAAGACTTCTATACTGCAAGTTATAGTCCTCCAGGGTGATCGAATGGTAGAAGCGGTAGCCAAGGATCTATGGAAAGGAGGTGAAAGGGCAGATCTTAGTGGAAAGAAAAGCAGGCCTCACCTACCGGAAAGGTGACTGGTGTTGGTTGGCCTCCTGTCACTATAGCAAATTACTCAAGGTAATTAACCTAAAAAAAAAAAAAGGTTTGTTTTGGCTCATGGATTCAGAAGTTCTAGCCATGATTGTCTTGTNCATCTTTCCAACCTGGGGTGAGGCGTCTATCATGGAGGCAGCTCATGATGGGAGTCAGGGTCAGGAAGCAAAATCAGGAGAATCAGGCTCCTCTAGCCCCCTTTAATGACCTGGAGACCCCTACCAGACCGCAGCTCTTAAAGTTCCCATTTCCCAATAGCGTCATTCTGGCAACCAGCTTTTAGCACACAGGCCTGTTGGGGACATTCATGATCCAAGCCATAGCTCTTAGCTAGTGACCAAAACNGAAGGACATCCTCTCCGCTCTCTATANTCCTCAANAGATCAAAGGGCTCAGTGTGGGGAACTTCTGGCTTCTATAAGTCTCTCCCATTAGCAGACTCTTATGTGTCTAGCAGTTTGGGAAATGGCTCTGGAATTTCTTGAAAGACATCAAGATGAGACCCATAAGTCTTGGGCAGCAAGTTCCAGGAACCTTTGTTCCTAGTTCTTTACTTATTCACACCAAACTTTCAGACACTCCGTCATAGAGTTGTTATACCCAGGATCTTGGGAACACCTTGGCTACTTCTGGTAGGGAGGGAACCAGGAACAATGTCCTCAGATGTGTTATACTCCCCTCCACAGTGATGAAATGTTATCTGGAAGGAATGAGAACTTNAAAAAAAAGTGCAAGACCTTTAGAACACTGGATATATAGATCATAATGCATTCATATCACAGTTTATATTTTATACTAAAGGAAGTAATATAAACATGGGTTGGGGCTGTAGCTCAGTTGGTAGGGTGCAAACCCAGCATGCATGAAGCCCTGGGTACCATCCTGAGCACTGCATAAAACTGGGTATGGTGGTGTGCAGCTGTGACCCCAGCATCCAGGAGGTAGAGGCAAAAGGATCAGGTCACTCTTGCTACATAGTAAACTCAGTGTCATCCCCGGCAACATAATGAGTTGAAAGCCAGCCTGGGATAGACTTGGAAGGAAGGAAGAAAACAAAGAAGGAAGGGAAAGAAGAAAGAAAAAAGAGAGAGAGAGAGAAAGGAAAGAAAGAAAGAAAGAAAGAGAAAAAGATCTAAGTGGAGAGATGTTAAGGATAACATCTCAAGTAAGACGCGGTTACCAAGTACTGCTCTAATGTTGTACTGGCCTATGAACAAATAATTGGAAATAATTCTGCTGTATTCTTGAAATCACTTTTGGGAGGTCTAGGGGAAGGAAATTTTGAAAGAATTAGAAAACCAGTGAAGCTGCATTTTAAACAGATTTTCAACAAGTGCCACTTTTCTTCAAGGTCGTCTTACCAAGTTAAACGCACTGCCTGGTGNCAGGAAATACAGCCTCGTGCCAGCGATCGGCTTCTATGCAGNCACTNGGAGGGAGGAAATGCTGTAGTAGCTATTTACTGCAGAAAAGAGCAGGAAGTAAAGTGAAGAAAAGCACCAGGAGACTAGGAAGCAACNGAGTTGGAGGAAGTGAGCATAGGCAGTGCTGTGCTTAGTTTCCCACTCAGGGCACTGCAGGATGTCTGTCACCTGTTTCTTAGCTCGGTGCTAGANGAAGCCAGTAGCTGTAGGTGGTGTTTGCTCCCCATGAGAAGAGACTCTGATGGCCCTTTGAGACCTCAACAAATNCAAGTTAGCTNTGCNGGCAGTATTTGGGATGGATCTGACCCACCAGGGGCCANNTGAGNATGGACAAANTTTTCCAGGTGGATTGGCTTGTTAAAACNGCAGTCAAGTGTGTGGGTCTACNTGGGCAATGATGATTTGCTCTTNTTATGTTTTCCCCTAGATGTCTGTGTGGNCTGCTGTGTAGCATCACTGAGGACCCTGATCAGAAGTCAATCATCAGCATCACCTTCATCCCTTNCTCTCTACGGAGAATAACCTTCACTCCCCACCCTCTTCCCNTCCCTCTTCCCATCACACTTATGTATAACATCCTCACTAGTCATCACTTTTAGGGAATGTCCTGCTTCCATTTCTGTTGCCGTGATCACTATCCCAATGATAGGCAACTTAGGGACGAAAGGGCTTATTTCAGCTCTCAATTCCAANTTATATAGTCCATCATTGTGAGGAAGTCACAGCTGCAGGAGCTTGGGACAGCCAGTCACCTCACACCCACAGTCAAGAGCAGAATGAATGAATGCATGGATGCTTAGTGCNCAACTAGCTTTCTCTGCTCTTAATGCAACCCAGAACCCCAAGCAAGGGAGTGGTACTGCCCACGTTAGGGCTAGGTCTTCCCACATTAATTAAGGCGGTCAACCCAGTCCTACACAGGATCAACTGATCTAGATAACCCTTCACTGAGATTCTCTTCCCAGGTAAATCGAGGTTGTGGCCATCTGACAGATAAAGCTGTCCATCACAGGGAGTAAATTTAATGTAGGCAGAGTATGTGCCACAGAGATGTTCCCAGCAGTGGGTTGTTCTATCCCCGGTGTCTCTGTTAGGGTCTTCCACCGGCCGGAGCTCGGCACATGTTTTCTGCTCAGGTAACCGAGCAGTAGGAATAGTTCCTCTTTTCCATGCCCCTCCCCGTGCCATGCTTCACACTGAGTCACACACACACTGATGCATGCTGGCTGTCCCTGGTGCTCACACTTTCCAGAGGAGGTCATACCTCAGCTGGCCCCACATGTACAGGACTCTGCCTGTAACTGAAATGCTCCAAACCAAGAGGAGGCAGAATCTTTCCTTCAATTAAAATTGTTATGTCACAAATTTTAAAAGAAAATAATTTTTAAAAAGAAATCCAGAATTACAAAAAAAATTCATTAAGCAGGAGAATTGGAATCTTAAAATTTCAACAGTCTTCCTGGAAAGAGCCTTCTGTTTGTGGCTGATGCTTAGTTAAGACTGAATTTCAAATAAGCAACAAGGACTATTTATTAGTGTATATATGTCCCTTACGTGTAGAACTTTTTTTTTTCCGAGACAGGGTTAGTATAGAACATCTTTATGCTTAGAAATTATTCATTATTTATCAGTAACATATAAGAGACACAAAAATCACGTCTTTTTGATATCCGTATGTGAGTGTGTATGTGTATTTATGAATGTGTATGTTCATTTGTATGGGCTTGCTTGTGTGTGTTTGTGTGTGCACGCATGTGGAGACCAGAGCTCAACTTTGTGTGCCATTTTTCATGTACCATCCACCTTTTATTAATTTTTTATTAGATGCCATGGCACATGTGTGGACNTCCAAGGACAACTTTAGGGAGTCTGCCTCCCCTCCCCACCCCATGAGAATGTCGGTCTCAGGATTGAACTCAGGATGTCATGCTTGGCTGCAGGTACCTTGACCCAATGAGCTGTCTCTCTAGCCCCCACCTTGTTTTTGTGAAACAGGGTTTCTCACTGGCCTGGGGCTTAGGTTAGGCTGTCTGGCCAGTGAACCTCAGGGATTCTCTTGTGCTGTGGAATAACCCTTTTGTACACTGTGAAGATTTGTCACTCAGCATGGTTTAATAAAAAGCTGACTGACTGGTAGACAGAAAGTATAGGTGGGACAGTCAGACACGGAGAACTCTGGGAAGTAGGAGGGCAGAGTCAGAGGAGTCTCGAGCCAGATGTGAAAGAAGCAGCATTAAGTTCNTAAACTTGAAGTAAAGGAGCCTCGGGGCAGTACAGAGATTAGTAGAAATAGGTTAATTCAAGTTGTAAGAGCTAGTTAGTAATTAGCCTGAGCTATCGGCCTAGCTTTATAATTAATATTTAGTCTCTGTGTAAGTTATTTGAGAACTGGCTGCCAGGAAAAGAAAGTTGGCCTATGCTCTTATCTCCACTTTCTCAGCTCCAGGACTCCATGCCCTATTGTATGTGGCCTTTTTCATGTTGGTTTGGGGGATTGAACTCAGGTCCTCATGCTTGCATGGCAAGCACTTTACCAACTGAGCCAACTCCCCAGGNCAAAAGCACATATTTATTGTTACCTGAAACGTAACTAGGAATCCTTTACTTTATTTGGCAATTCTAACTTTGTTAATTTTCATTTCTGAAAAAATAGAGCAGAAAAATAATAATGAAGGAACAATAAATAGTTCCAGACTCTGCTCCTTGGGAACNAGGTGTCATCTGCATAAATCCTCTGCAGCTGTATCCCCCCTGCCTCTTGCTCACTCACTTTTCAAGAAAGAATCCCCAATCTCAGGATGAATAAATTGCCTAAATTCACAGAGCTCTGAAGCCCATTTTCCTTCTATACCACTATCAACATCTGGCACAAACCGTTGAAAAACTGCAAACCTTCCTATTCTAGTTAGTTTTGACTTCCTACTTGACACAACCTAGAGTTATCTAAGAGAGGAATTGCCTAAATCAGATTGGCCTGTGGGCCTGTCTAATGGTGGGAATTGTCTTGATTGTTAACTGGTGTGTGTGTGTGTGTGTGTGTGTGTGTGTGAGATGGTGTGTGTGTGTGTGTGTGTATGTGTATTTCTTCT
>LZPO01034769.1:284504-294670 GCA_001675575.1 Neotoma lepida
TTAAAGGTGTGAGCCACACTGCCTGGATTTTCCATCCTTTGGAACTGCAGAAATGTTTGCACAGACTTTCTTTCCCATTCTCTATAGGGAGGGCAGTTATCATTGTTGGGCTGCCTTGCTTCTGAGTGTGGCTGCTTGAATGCTTCTGTGAGGGAACTACCCTCAGAGTCAAGGAAACTAGCCCCGGGGAAGACTTTTCATCTGCCTCCAGTCTCCCCCTCCCTACCTGGAGCTTAAACATATCATCAACAACCCTACAAAATTAGCTTCTTGGATGAGACAGGAAGGAAATGTCAAGAAGCCAGTCCCCTCCCCACCCTGCTCCCAGCCTAGGTTAACCCAGCCACCGCCACCACCCCCCAACACACACACTCACTTTAGGAGTCATTAGGACTGCTAGATAAAGTGCTCTTGGCCACTTATTGGTTTGCTAAACAGAACAAACCCTTGAAGACAAAAAAGACCAGACCAGCGCTCTTAAAAGGCTTGTGCGAGGCTAGGGAATAGCGCTTCCCGCATTGAGTAAATTGTGCCCTTCCTCAGCTCCTGTCCACACAGCGGTTGGAGTTGAGCAACCAAGTGTTACATGTCCCCAGCAAGCCAGAGGATGTGAGACCCACCACTGTCTGCTTAAGANAATCCGCCACGGTTGTGTGCGGCAACCCTTCGGGGAGGAGCTCGAAGAGCCATCTAGCTGAGGTTAACNNNGNCTGGACTTCAGGGAATGTGGGTTTGTTTGTTTTGTTTGTTTTTTTCCAAAAAAGGATTTTAGTCTTCTATTANGGAAAACAAGTTCTTTCTGGTAAACTGCCTTTCCTGATGCGAAGACAGCATCTGTCAACATCTGTTGAAAAGAGAAATATTATGGCATGATCTAAACCAGTACATAAGTGGATCTTTAGCGCGCTTGGAAACCTTTTGCATTTGAATATAAAAATCCATTGAGGGAGGAAGGAGGGGAAGGAAGGAATGGGTAAATAAATACAAAAAGTCTGTGGAGCGCCTGGGCTGGGTTCAAGAATGCCCCACAAAACAGATTTTCATGGCTGTATGGGGTGAGGTGACCCTATTCAAGTTCCTTCCCTTTCTTTAGAATTTTCTGAAGAAGCTGTTGCAAATGGCTTTGGGAGGGCTGTTCCTAAAATAGATTTTAGAGATGGGGGGGNGATGAGAGTGAACGTGCACACAGTCTGAGACAAACGATCAGCTCAGATACTGAAGCTGAGATTAGACGGCTGCTGGGCCTTTTGAGAAATGAATATTCACGACGCCCCTGCTGGGTTGCCTTTTCCTATTTGAACCAACTACTGTTTGGGCCCCCAATTCACTTGTGACCAGATTAAACACTCTCAGGGAGGCGCACACAGCACAGCAACTTTGCAAAGTCGGATTCTGGAAGTGTAAACATCTTTTCTGCCCCATCCACGGAGCCTGTCACAATCTTCATTGGGAACTGAATTAAGCTTAAAATATCATCAGAGGTTGTTGATCTCTTCTTGGGCCTGAAGCTGTCCTCTGTACATCCGGCATTTTTCTGTTGACACTATGTGTCACTTAGCAACCGGCCTGAAAGGCCCTATATACATTCATTACACACCACTGTCTTTAAGAGGTGGAAGTGTTAACTGAATAAACCTCCTCCCCCGGGTGAGCAGACGGTCATTTCTCTCCACGTTGATCATCCTTCTACATCAAAATATTGTCCGTTCCATTCTCTGATCCTGATTTTTTACTTCTGTGGCAGGAGGAGTACACACCCCCTGCCATGGTGGAGAACCACAATTTGCTTTCCTTGATATGGCTCAGAGAGAGTGGTTTTGTCCTTCAGTCTCTTGCAAAAGCATTAAATTCATTTGACAGTTAACTGCAGACACTGAGGCCAACTTTCCTCTCCGGTTACCAGAGGAGGGAGGAGTCACACACAAGCAGAAAGAGTTCCCTGCCATTTGTGCATAGTTTTGAAATAAATGACAGGATCTTTGGTNCGGCCTTGAAGAAGGGAGGCCTCCCAAAATGGATAGAAAGCCCTGAAAGGATAGGATATATGGCTAGGCAAGGGATGTTCGCAGAATGAATGAATGAATGAAATGGCAGAGTGGAAATCCTTTCCTGAGAGGCNGGGCAAACTCATTTCTGCATCAGTGGGCACGGCTGAGGCAATAGGCAGGCAGGGCTGGTGGGTCAAATGGGTTTTTACCTCAGAGCTCCTGGTTACAATGANTCNTCCTGGTGACCTTCCATGGAGGCAGCGATTTCAGGAACCTCTCAGACAATGAGGCCAATAGCTGAAGGATTTTCCATGAAGGCAAAGATCACTTTACGTGGGTTGGTTTGGTGTCTGCTTTCCCAAGACAGAGATGGGAGACAAGATAGGCACTTGCTATCTGCCCTCCAGCCTTGTGCTTTAAGAAAACTATTTTTTAGCCCTTTACAAGTGTCTGGAAAATGTACACTCCCTCGGTCCATTTCAAAACTGGCTCCCTGATGCTGCCACAGCATGGCTGTGCCTGGTTTAAAGGGGCTGGAATAAGATTAGAGGGGCTGAAAGCCTTTCTGGTTTAACCATTTATCTCCCCTCAGCCCTTGTCATTACATAGGAAATTGAGTTAAACAAACCAGATTCTATTCATGTTTGTGCTTCGATAAAAGCCTTTGGGTCTCTCTTGGATGCATAGTAACCAGGAAAATGCAAGTCAGGAGTTTGGATGCAGATCCATGAGTTCAAAGATGAAGACTGTTGTAGGATGGAGGAGGGGTCTGCTGGGCAGCTGCTCGGCTGGGGTGTTCATGCTTAACCACAAAGATATGCAAGACGGCCTTCATTACTAGCCATCGTTTTAAGCTAATGGATGGGCTTCTGGGTAACACGTGTCTTCCCAGGTACCTTCTCCCCCCNAAACCCCTCTGACTGTGCTGTCAACAAATAAATACTATGGCCATTTGTCTTAGCTAGTTCAACCTCTGAGTGAATGTCACCACAGAAACTGGATTTTGTTACAGCATTAACTATAACTACATAGATGCTTGTGATGGGATAAAACTTCAAGTTGATATTGTGCTGTATTGCTAGTTTTGTTTTGTTTTTAAGAATAAGTGAGCCTCAAATAGAGATAAATTTATGCTTCATTTCATGGAAGAAAGTATTTTCTTGGGGGGTGAAGTTTNAGGAGATCCACCAAGAGAATTTTAAAGACAGAATGCACAGTAACAAACACTACTCCTTCTAGGAGCTTCCCCTGTGAATTTCCAACCATCCGTAGACTGGAAATTGACTGGAAATCTGCACAAGTTTAAATCAATTAAGTAGAAAACACCAGTTCTCAACTTCAATGTCTATGAGGGTGCAGACCTGACCCTGGTGAAATTGTTCTTTGAGAATCCCAGGAAATGTGTTGAAGAGAGAGAGAGAGAGAGAGGGAGAGGGAGGGAGAGAGAGAGAGAGAGAGAGAGAGAGAGAGAGAGAAGAGAAAATCTGTTCACAGTCTTCTGGGGGTTTGCTAGGAGGTTTATACCACAAATGGTGCAAGTGTCCACTTTGAGGGGGTGATATTTGGTCAAAACCAATATATTTATTATCTAACAGCTAGATGTGACAAGAAGACTTAGAAGCAAGCCTCCCTTCATTTGCCCGAAGTCCTAGCCGAAAAGACCAGGCACCCACATATAAAACACGCCTTGTGCTCAAAATTTTACCTCACGTTGGTCTCACAATGCTGATATTAAAATAAGAAAAGAAGCGAGGCCTGGGAGGCCGGGGCCCCTCTTTATAGTTAAGTGTTATCTGCTTAGACTAATATTGCAGTTGCCACCCACTGACAGAATTTGTTTCACAGTCACAGCTTGGCAGCATGAATCAAATGTTGACATTCTAATTTCATGCGTACACGGGCGTTTGGCCGGGCAGGCCGGCAGCCCCCTCACCATTCTCTCTCTACCTGTGTAAATCAGGCAGACAGGGCTTGCTCTCAACAGCTTGCCTGCCAAGTCTCTCACTTCTGTGGCGAGAACCTCTCAGCCTGGTTTCTTCCTTTTGGAGTGTTTGGCTGTCCCTTCCACCTTGCAGAATATAACGCACACTCCGTCACTCGACCAGCAAGGTGGTTTTCTTTGTATTTCCTCCTCTTTGCGGCTCTTTGTCGAAGAACTCAACCAACAGATGTCCCCTCACCATGACTTTTGAATATCAATTGCAAATGTTTCTTTGAGGAAAGACCAATGAAAGCAAAGCCATAGTTAAGACTAGACAAAAGGGAGGCTAGTCTGCCCTTATTGTAGATTGCCCCAACACTTATTAGTTGAGGGTAAGGGATGTAGCTTAGTGGTGGAGCGCTTGCCTAGCAAGTGCAAGGCCCTGGGTTTGATCCCTGGAACGGTCAGAAAACAAAACCAAACAATTNTGCAGGGCAGTGATTCTCAACTTTCCTAATACTGTGACCCGTTAATATAGTTCCTCAGGTTGTGGCGACCAGAAATTATTTTTGTTGCTACTTCGTAACTGTAACTTGCTACTATTATGAATCCTAATGTAATTTTTTTTGGAGTTAGCGGTTTGCCAAAGGGGTCTTGACCCACGGGTTGAGAACCACTGGAGTAGGGTAAAGTTTTAAGACCCAGTGTGANTGTGCTTGGAGAAAATTAAGAATAGATGAGATTCAGCTGGAGAGAAGGTCTTGCAGAGGACCCAGGTTCAATTCTCACACCCATATAGTGGCTTAACAACCTTCAGTAACTCCAGTTCAAGGGGTCTGACACCTTCTAGCCTCTGCAGGACTGCACTACACACATGGAATACAGGCATCCATTCAGGCAAACACTCATATATATGAAATAAAAATATAAATAAAACCTCAAAAAAAGAAAGGAAGAAAAGAAAAAGTAAATAAGATCGTAGGATAAAGCCTNAAGCCGATGGGTCTGCTGTCCATATAAGGCAAGGAAGAAACACCAGAGNTACACACAGAGGGGGAGAAAAGGTCATGAGAGGTCATGNAGAAAAACTGGCCAACTGTTAGCTAAGGATGAACTCAAGGGTCACTATACCTGGGACCTGGGATGGGGGAAGAGTTTAAATGTGCATGTGTGTGCCCGCACATGTGGAAGCCAGAGGGCAATTTCAAGTGTCATTCCTTGGGTGCCATAACCCTTAGTGTTTGATACAGTCTCTCACTAGCCTAGGAGCTCACAAATAATCTAGGCTGGCTGGCCAGGGATCTCTACCTCCTCAGGTCTGAGGTGATAAGTATGGCTCACATCCAGTATTTTGTTTTGTTTTTTAAACGTGGGCTCTGGGGTTAAAACTCAGGTCCCCAAGCTTACAAAGCAGCCCTTTCTTGGCTGAGGTGTCTCTTCAGGCTGAACACTTGATCTTGAATGCCTAACCTCCAGAACCATAAAGGTTCTTGTGTAGCTACTTGTGTAGCTGATGCCTCCCATTCTGTCATACCCAGGACTAAGNCACCCCCAAAATCAAGGGTCAGACTTCCTACCAGTGCTCCGCCACCCAGCCCATGGCTCATACGCTAGACTTCATCAGTGTGAGAGAGAGAGCTTTAGGGTCACAGCCATGGAGAACTTGAATGAAGCCGGTGGAGCGTCACTGGTCAGCCTCTGTTTGACCTTCTCCTGGGAAGGATTAATGGCCAGCCCTTTGTGCTATTAGGAGGAGTCACTCTTGTCACATTCAGCCAGACATGGGGGATNCAGGGGTTGGGGGAGTTGTTTCTCACAGTGATAGGCTGCCCTAAGGCTAGTGTTGATACTCAATATTCCTAGGTCTGGGAGGGCAGGGACTAGGCAGAGGGTTGGGTGTGGATATTATCGTTGATGGAGAACAGAGAAGAGTTCTGGGCCCATAGATAACTTGGGGGCCCAAATGATCTTGCCTTTCCAGCTTTAATTCCATGACTTCTCTTGGAGCCANTTTTTCCTACTAATGGGAAATATTTCAAAATAAGTCCAANCCCATGCTCAGTGGCACAGTCTTCCCAGAAAGCACATGTCATTTATTCATTTACCATCAAACACTCTTGTCATTCTTTGCTGGCCTTAAATTTTATGCAGGCACAAAACGTGCTCTGTAGAGGTCTGTCCCAATCAAAGAACTGATACTTGAGAATCTGTCCCATAATCTTGTTTTTGTTTTTGAAGAGAGAGAGTTTCATACAGCCCATGCTGGCCTCAAATTATATAGCTAAGGATGACCTTGATTTTCTGATCCCCCTGCCTCTACCCCTCCAAATGCTGGGATTATAGATATGTGCCACAATGGACAGTTTATATGGTGCCAGACATCAAATTTAGGGCTAGACTGTATCTATCTATCTACCATCTATCTGTCTTACTGTCTGTCTGTCTGTCTGTCTATCTACCATCTATCTGTCTTACTGTCTGTCTGTCTGTCTATCTATCTATCATCTAGATAACCATTTATCTAGCTATCATTTAAATAGCTATTAACTTATCCATCTGCCCATCATGTATCATCTATCCATCTATCATGTATAATCTATCATCTATCCATCTATCCACCATCTGTCTAACTGTCTGTCTGTCTATCAGCTATCTACATTAGCAAATGAAGATAGATTCTCTGGAGAAACCTGAGGTGAGAGGCAGAGCCAGACCAAGAAGAGATAGCTGGGGTGGATTATCTTGCCTGGTATAAGTGGACTTTTCTTTCCCATGCAACTCATTCCCAAATAACTGACAGAGAGACTCAATACTAATTANAAATGCTCAGCCAAGAGCTCAGGCTTATTACTAACTAGCTCTTACAACTTAAATTAACCCATTTCTATTAATCTATGTGCTACCACATGGCTCATGGCTTTACCTGTTCTCCAGCATATCATGCTCCCTCTGTGTCTCCTGGTGACCCTTCTGACTCTACCCTTCTTCTTCCCAGAATTCTCTTAGTCTGCTTCTCCTGCCTAACCTTACCCTGTCCAGCTATTGACCAGTCAGCCTCTTTATTAAACCAATCACAGCGACATATATTCATACAGTGTAAAAGAACATCCCACAGCCTGGATCGATGAATGTCAATTTGTGACTATTACTGAACTTCCCCACACAACAAAACCNCAAGGGGGCCACTAATTTACCTCTATTCTTTGGGTTGGATTTATAGCCCTAGATTCTTCCAAAATGATCTGAGNCTTCCATCTCACCTCATCAGTCTAAAACAGGAGGGCCTACATAGCAGGCCCTAAACCCTACAACTAGGATGCTGGAATTACAACATTAGGTATTGGTTTCACAGAAAACATGCAAATTCATAGTGGACATGTGTGCTTGCTGGGTACCAAACTCAAGCCAGAGTTTCTGAGAAAGTGACCCACACTTTTTTCTATGGAGGGTCTTCCAAGCAATGTTAGGACCCTATAGTATTCAATCAAAGCTCTCCCATGTTTTGGGTTTTGCTTCTGGACAATCAGTTTAAACTAGGTTAAAATAAAACTGGTCATCAAGGAGGAAGGAACGAGTTTTGCTTGGGTTTAATGCCTTAGGCTTCCTTGACTTCTCCTGGACTCCCTGGGCCTTTGGAGTTTGTCCTGTTCTCCTCAGAAAGATGCCTCTACCTCCAGGACTTTCACGGCAGGGTGAAGACTCTGTTGTTGACACCCACATATTTTCTGAGACAACAGCTTCTACGCTCGGTATTTTATTGAGCAAAAACAAGTGAGTTTCCTCTTTCCTTTGTGAGTTATTTAGTCGCCATCTGCCTAGGGCGGAANATGAAGTCTAGAAGGAAATTTTTTCCTCCTCTTTGTGCTAATGAGAATCTNGCAGAGGAGTGAAGTAGCTAGGGACTCCACTGAACTCTCTAGAGCAGGCGGGAAGGAAATATGCCCTTCCTTGATGTGACAGAGAAATGACCCAAAGGCAACCCACATAGTTAATAGGTATCAAGGAAGGCACCATCTTGTGGAGGTGATACTGATGTGTAGGTAGTACTGACTTGTGAAGGTAGTGACAGCTTGNGGAATTGGGACTGACTTGTGGAAGTGAAACCAACTTATGGCCATGGTGCCAANTTGTGGAGGTGGTATCTTGTGGGTGTTACCAACTTGTGGGGGTGATACCAACTTATACAGATGGTGCCAACTTGTGGAGGTGGTATGGACTTTCGGAGGTGATACCAACATGTGGGGGTGGTGCTAACTGGTAGAGGTGTGCCAATGATAGAGGTGATGCTAGCTGGTGGAGGTGGTGCCACCTGGTGGAGGTGGTACTGACTGATAGAGATGGTGCCAACAGGTGGTTGGTGAAAACACATGGAGGTGAATCCAACTTGTGGAGGTGGTACTGACTTATGGAGGTGGAACTGACTTGTGGGTGGTACCAACTTGGGGAGGTGGTAATGACTTGTGGTTGGTGGAAACACGTGGAGGTGAAACCAATTTGTGGAGGTAGCACTGACTGGTGGAGGTAGTACTGACTGGTGGAGGTGGTACTGGCTTATGGAGGTGATACTAACTTTGGAGGTGATGCTCACTTGAAGTGGCACCAACTTGTGGAGATGATAGTGACTTGTGGATGGTACCACCTTGAAGTGGTACAGACTTGTGAAGGTGGTACNACCTTTTGGAGGTGGTGCCTACGTGTGGGTGATACCAGTTTGTGAATGTTGTACCACCTTGTGGAGGTGATACCAGCTTGTGGCTGGTACTGACTTATGTAGGTGGTGCCCATTGGTTGAAGTGATACTGACTTCTGAAGGTGTACTGACTGGTAAAGGCATGTATTAGGCTTCTCTAAGGAACAGAACTTACAGAAATATATATATTAGAACAACAGGCTATGGTCCAGCTAGTCCAACAATGGCTGTCTACTAACAGAAGGTCCAAGAATCCAGTGGTTGTTCAGTCCACAAGGCTGGGATGTCTCAGCTGGTCTTCACTGTATACCAGAATCCCAAAGAAGTAGGCTCTAATGCTAGCAAAGGAATGGACTTGCCAGCAAGAGTGAGAGCAAGCAGGCAAAATTTTCTTTCTTCCATGTCCTTTCTGTATAGGCTGCCAACAGAGGGTGTGGCCCAGATTAAAGGTGGATCTTCCCACCTCAGAAGATCTGGATTGAAAGCAGATTTTCCCACTTTAGATAATCTAACTAAGAAAAAAAAATTCCTCAGAGCTGTACCCAGCTGCTTGGGTTTTAGTTAATTCCAGATGTAGTCAAGTTGACCATCAGGAGTAGTCATCACAAGGTATAGTGACTCATGGAGATGGTACATACNGACTTGGGTGTGGCATGGAATTGAAGTGGCATAGTCTTATGGAGGTGGTAATGGCTTGTGGTTGGTACCAGCTTGAGGAAGTGAAACTGACTTTGGAGGTGGCACTAACTTGTGGGTGGTACAGACTTGGGGTGGTACTGACTTAAAAAAGTGATGTCGACTTTCGAGATGAACCGGACTTGGGGAGGTGGTACCTCACTCAGCACCCTGCTAGAAGAACACAAGGAGCTGAACTGTCAGTGGGATTCTGTGAATGTGAGAATTGAGGTCAGGGCAAGAAGAAGCTACGGCCTCAAGGNTGAGGGATGATGTGAGAATTTCAAGTTAAATTCATTTCCCTCTTTAGCTTATTGTTGTCTCAGGAAGGTCACATACCCTGTAAACAGCATGTGAAAAGTTATCACATTCTGAGATAGCATTTCTGACAAACAGAAATAAGAAAGCATAATGTTGTATTTTACCAGCTTAGTGTTTTTCTTCCTCAGCTTTCCTGGGTTTCCTGGTTTTGTCTGCTTGCGGGTAAAAGCTAAGCAAAAGGGGAAGAAATCTGCATACCCAGGAGGGAATGTATGGCAGCCTTTGTGTCTTTTCAGTTCTTGTCTATTATTTAGGAGATAAATTGATCTTTGATCATAATAATATTCTCTTGACTTTTCTTGTCAAGGTCAGGAATTCTTGGGAAATTCTAACCATGCAAGTGCCGTTCTTGCCCTCTTGAAAAGCAGAAGTCTTTTTTATTGAAAACTATGAATATATCTTTTGAAATGGAGCCTCAGATAATAGGAAAAATGAGCAGAGACTTACTGCTATGAGGCTGCATGACAGTCCTGAACGGAGTCCTGTCTCCTGGTTACTTGAAATTGACCACTCTCTATGGAAACTGCTAGTAGCAAAAGGCAAAGGTTCATCTTTGGGAAATCCCAGGCTC
>LZPO01034769.1:299520-311113 GCA_001675575.1 Neotoma lepida
CAGTGACTCTAGCTTGTGTCAAATTGATATCAAATCTAGCCAGCACAGTTCCTGGTGATGCTGTTGTGGGAGGCTGTGTAATCTTTAGGAGGCAGAGTCTAGCTAAAGGAAGCAGCCCACTGGAGGACAGGCCTTATGGTATATATCCTGACCCTGGTTCCTATCCAAGCTCTCAATCTGTTTCTCGCTACCTGGAGATGTGAGGAAACAACCCCCCGACTCCCGCCAACACCACGGACCCAGCAACTTCTGCCGCCATGATGGACTGAACTCTCCAAACCATGAGCCAGAATAAACCTCCCCTCAACAATATTGCCTTAGCCAGGTGTTTCACTGTGCTGGAGAAGTAACCAATACAGCTAGGCCACTGTCCTGCTGTAAAACGTCTAACAAAAATCAACTCAGCAAAGACAGGTTTCATTTGGCTTTCAATTCCAGTCCAAAGACAGGTTTCATTTGGCTATCAATTCCAGTCCATCGCTGGAGGGACAGCACCTCACATTCATAGTCAAGAGCAGAGGGAAATAAACAGGTGCATGTCTGGGTTCAACTTTCTTTCTCTACTTCTAAAGGACCTTGGGCCCTAAACCAGGGTTTGGTACTGTCACAACGGATGGGTCTTACCACCTTGGTTAATCTATTGCCTCATAGACACGCCCACTGGCCAACCTGATCTAGGCGTCCCTCATTGAGATTCTCTTCCCAGGTGGTTCCACATGGTATCAAATTGACAATTAAAACTGCCCATCACAGCCACCTAACCTCGTGCATTTCTCGTCCCTCTGCTGGACANANGTCCTCCCGCTGGCCCTGGAAGAAGCACAGATGAGAATGTGGACACTTCTAAACCCTCTTGAGATCCACGTTTGGACTTGGCTCACTGTTGATTCTGCTTTATTCTGTTGGTCAAAACAAGTCCCACAGATAAACCCAGAGCCAGAGAAAGAGCATCTTTATACAGCAAAGAGCATGGATCTCAAGAGCAATCAAGAACTTCAGAGATGCGAGAGACAGCGTGCTCAGTGGTTAAAGCTACTTGCTGCTCTTCCAGAGAACCTTCAGTTCCCAGCACCCATACTGGGTGGCTCACNGCTACCTGTATTCCAGCTCCTGGGGATCCCATATCTTCTTCTGTCTTCCATGGGCACCCACACGCAATGCACATACATGCACACAGGCACATAATTGAATAATACACACACACACACACACAAGTACATCTGAAAGATTTCTTTGAATCAGTGGTTTGGGAAACAGAAGCCATTGAACAGTTTGTTGCAACCAGACTTCCCATAAAAAGGACCTGAAGACTGTGTTAAAAGGTAACAGAAGATGTCATTGATGGACTGCTCATTGGACAGGCTGAACTTAATATTTTAGGACACCCTTGCTTCCTTACCGGTGTAGCCTGAGTCAAAGCTATGCTGTGGAATAATCCTCTAGTACATTGTAAAGATTTGTCACTTGAATTGGTTTAATAAAACGCTGATTGGCCAGTAGCTAGGCAGGAAGTATAGGTGGGGTGACCAAACTAAGAATGCTGGGAAGAGGAAGGGCAGGGTCAGGAGTTACCAGCCAGATGCAAAGGAAGCAAGATGAGAATGTCTGACTGAGAAAGACACCAAGCCACGTGGCTAAACATAGATAAGAATTATGGGTTGATTTAAATGTAAGAGCTAGTTAGTAATAAGCCTGAGCTACTGGCTGAGCATTTATAATTAATATAAGCCTCTGTGTGGTAATTTTGGAAGTGGCTGCTGGGTATTTGAGAGTTGCTGGCAGAACAGAAACTTCNGGTTACAAAGCTACTTCTTGTTAGCTGTAAATTATGGGGGGCCCTCCTAGATAAGCCTTGGCCAATTTCCTTTTCCAAGCTACTCACAGCCCAATTCTAATTTGATAGAGGGTTTCTACACTGTATGCAATGAAAAAATAATCCTATTTCTGTGCTGTATTATGATGACTTTAGCTTTGAAAATGGAACCAAATTTCCTTGGAAAGGTGGGCTAAGTAGCTTATCTCTGTCAATAATTCAAGGCATGGGAGGGTCTGCTCCTCCCACTTCATGGGTAACTAATTGTGTTTTATTTACTGACATGAGACAGCTCTAAGTGTAAAGATAAGGGGTGAGAGAATTATAGGGAATATGTGGATAGTGTCAAAAGAAAAACATGAAAATCTTCATGTTCTGGCTTCCTTTTTGTTGTTGTAAATCAACACACTGACCAGAATCAGCTAAAGAGAAAAAGGATTTACTTGGCTTATATTTCAGATCACAGTCCATCATTGAGGGAAGTCAAGGCAAGAACTCAAGGCAGGAGCCAGAATCAAAAAGCAGAGAAAGGCTGCTTTTGGCTCTCTCAAAGGACCATGTTTAGTTAGCCTTCTTATATTCTCATACATCCCAAGACCACCTGTCTAGGGATAGTGTTGCCCATTGTGGGCTGGGCCCTCCTACATCAATTAACATTCAAGACAACCCCCCACAGACACTCTTACAGCCCATTCTGATCTGGGCAATCCCTCAATGGAGTTTTCCTTCTCAGGTGGCACTAGGCTGTGACAAGCTTGGACAGTTAAAGCTAACGACAACAATCCCACAGATCATGGTGTATACACGAGTCACAAATTCCACGGTCTGAACGCAGGCTGTCAGGGGGAAGGCAGTGGAGATGTGGTAATTACTGAGAGTGGAGGCAACCCCAGAATGTCGGCTGCTTTTAACTACTATGTCCATGAGAGGAATCTTTATCTCCAGAGGACTTGAATTTGAGGCTGAGAAGACTAAAATAAGTGTCCCAGAGGCACNGTCCCTAACCTGTGTATGGTCTTTGCCAGCTTCTGGCTCTAACACAAGTCCCATGTTGGACTCTGGCAAAGCACTCTTAGATCTTGTCATTGCCAAAGGGAAAGAGCTTGTCTGCTTTTTGCAAAAGCAATNGACAAGGCATACTTGTCTCTTCAATTATAAATATCTCCTGTGTGCTTGCACTTTAAAGTTAGGATAAAGAGAAGATGGGAGATAAATATTTATGACATAAGGAAATGAGATGTGCATTCCTCCAATCAATAGGATCTTTTTTTTAAAAGATGAGTACTTTGGTAACCACGCTCAATTAAGTAACAATGNGGGACTGGAGAGATGCTCAGTGGTTAAGATTGCTCTTTGAGAAGACCCGACTTCAGCTCCCAGCACCCACATAGGGTGACGCACAACCACTCGTAACTCTCGCTCCAGGGGGATCTGATGTGTCAAGCCTCCATGGGTACCTGCACCTGTGCAAGCACACAGATGGCTGGCTGGCTGGTCACACACACACACACACACACACACCTGTCTCTTATACACATCTAGATGTGTATAAGAGACAGGAATAAATCTCCACATATTCATTTGAGAGCTGAGTGGCAAGCCCCCAAGAATTAAAAAAACAAACAATGAAAGCTGTACATGGACTGAAGGGCTTTGAAGACTTGGTGGTTGGTGAGTTGATTTTGTTGCTGCTGGCCTTGGTTCTTCTGTAGAAGGGAATTGTTGAGTGTTCAGTGTGGTTTATAAGCCGCATCAACATTTCACAGCCGTGAGAAGAGCCAGGGAGCTCAAAGACACCTTAGCCAAGGTGTCCCAGGCCTTTGATGTGCTCTCAAGGCTCTGCCTGGGGCAGAACAGNAAGAAATCTCTGGAGGGGTGAAAAGCCTAGAGTCAGACTAGACAACAAGGTGGGTGCCCAGGACCTCAAAACTGTAGTCTTCCATACAAACAAGGAGCCTAACTGTGTGTGAGACAGATGACTCCACAGAAAGGGGGGCCAGAGACAGTAAACATTCAACCTGAAACTCACAATTTTGTTAAATGGTGTGGGGAGGGAAGTTAAGGTGTGTGTGAAGAATTGGAGCCACTTCATGTCTGAACACTGGTGCAAGTTCAGATCCTGTCAGGAATTCCTTAGGAAATGCTTATTGGATTATTTTAATTCTTATTTCAAGTATCTAGTTTCTTCCATTTTAGCTATTGGAACTTCTCATCAAATTCAATGTGTGTTTACCTTGATGACTCTTACTAGTTGTCATTTTATTATTTTTAGCATAAACTGTTATTGCTGCTGTTGTAGCCCAGCTGCAAAGGTCATAGGTCATAACGTTGTAACCCACTCTTCCCCTTCCTTTCATTTCCTCCTATTCCGGCTGTAGCACTGGCTTCCACACTGCTACTCAATTCTCCATCAGTAAGTAGCATGCCTTCTTTTTAAAGTTTAAAAGTTCCCCTCATTTACTTTCTTAACTAGAAGCATAACCACTGTGGAGGCTAATCTCAGTTGGGGTGAGGGATTGTCTCAATTAGATTAATTGAGATAGTACCACTGTGGGTGGAGCTATTCCCAGGGCTGGGATCCTGAACTGGGCAAAACAGAGAAAGACATTCATCCTTCTCTGCATTTTGACTTTTATCNCCTTTGAGACAGTCTCTGCCTTCATTAAATTTGTAATCTTGTTAGAAAAAAAAACTATAACAAAAACTAAACCAAAAAGTTATAATAAAACATTGACATATGAGATAGGTATCTCAACATTAAAATCTTTTTTTAATATANAATTTATTCTTATTTTATGTTCATTGGTGTTTTGCCTGCATTTATATCTGTGTAAAAGTGTCAGAAGCTCTGGAACTGGAGTTACAGACGGGTGTGAGCTTCCATGTGGGTGCTGGGAATTGAACAGGGTCCTCTCTCTGGAAGAGCAGCCAGTGCTCTTAACTGCTGAGCCATCTCTTCAGCTCCAAAATCTGACTTTTCTTAAAATGAAGCTGAGCATTAGAGTAGTCTCTNGTCCTCAGCTGGGTAGAGGTCATCCTGCCCACTGTGGTTCCACTGAGGTCATGCAAATACACGCTTATTGGAAGCTCTGGTGTCAGGGCCCAGGGTTGACCTGTCAAACAGTCCTTGAAGGGAGGAGTGAGGATTGAGAAATAATAGATATGAAAAATGTAGATGTAGACAAAGAAAAAGACAGACACAAAATAGCTTTGGGAGGGCTCTGGGTCAATACCACAGATGCCTTGAATTTATTCCTAGTGAGCTTTTATACACCAGCAAGGGGAGAGGCAAAGACCTCCCCCTCTCAAGGTCACGGCACAAAGTATGAACAAGTATAGACCCTGCCTCAAATTTCAAAACACCTGGTGACGAAGCCTTAAGGCAAAGAATCTTCTAATTAGGCTTTGAAGTATAAGACACCTTGTAACCACACATTTGGCCAAAACTTCTTATTATGCAGCCTTGCAGGGCAAAGCAAGCTTGGACTCTCTGATCCAGAGTCAAGATGGAATAAGGCCTCACTGTGGAGTCTTTGTGGGCCCCCCACACTCTGGTTATCAAATGTGAAGTTATCACTTCCAGTTCTGGGAAGTGGCTTTCATTGGAATCGACCAAGAAGGGCTCTCCTCAAGAAAGGTGAGNGAGTGAATGCCTTTTACAGGCTGTTTTTATTAGGGTTTGTGTGGGGGCAGGTATCCATGAGACCAGGGATTGTTGAGCAGGGGTGGCCATATTGGTTAGACCAGATGGTGTTTAAAAGAGGGACAGAAGGCAGAAGTGATATTTGTTGCGTTGACTTCGGAAATTGAAACTATTACTCACAGGGAAAGGGTACTGACTATTCAGGTCACAATGAGGACTGCCACCAAGATAAGATGGCCATACTCTGGTTTTCTGGGATGACAGCCGGGTTACTCGAAACCCTGTCTAAAAACAAAGAAACAAAAAAAAAATGCTAATAAATTTTGAAATTAAAAGAAAGATTTATTTTATTTTTAATTATGTGTACGAGTATGTGCATATGAATGCAGGTGCCTGTGGAGGCCTGATCCATTGGCTCCCCTGGAGTTAGAGTTACAGGCAGCTTCCAACTGCCTGACATATGGGTGCTGGGAACTGAGCTCCGGCCCTCTGCTCTTAACCAACCACTAAGCCATCTCTCCAGCCACAAATATTAAATTTTTTAAAAAAGAGCCAGCAAAATGCTTCAGAGGATAAAAATGCTTGGTGTGCAAGCCTAAGGACCTGAGTTCGATCCCCAGAATCTACAAAATGCTGCNTGTAGTGACGTATATCTACAATCTCAGCATTCCTACTAAATCACATCAGTGCACAGTGTTATAGAAACAAACAAGAGAGACCCCAACTCAGCCTGGTGAGAGGAGAAAACTGCAAATTCTGCAAGTTGACCCCTGACCTCCACACGTGTTCTGTGGCACATGCATGCCCACACTCACACATTCCCTCCCTCCCCCCAACCACCACCAAATCAAAGGAAAGAAAAAAAAACCCACCAGGTTGAGGAGGGGACTACGTCCTGTGATGGAGGCTTATTGGGATAATCATCTGGGAGTGTCTTGGAGATAAACCAGGACATTGGCAAATCAGGAACCCCAGAGGTCAGAGACAAAGTAATTAGTCCAAAGTCACACTACTCATGGATTCCTCTAGACCATGACCTCTCCTTTCTCTTTCTAGATGATGAGCTGTGGGAGAGCAGAGGAAGGAGGGGTGGGAGGGAAGCTCCTTCTGTGGTCTGGTAACCCCTCCAAACCACACTGAATATGCTCCCACCCTCTCTGCTCCGACCTGAGGCTGGTTTCTTAACTTAGCTGAGCCTCAGAATCTTGGTTGTGAGGAGAGGATGACACAGACCTCCTGGGTGGTGGTGAAGATCTGATGAGTGAGGAGATAACATGAGCCAGCGTCTAGACCTCTGGAGGATAAGGCCTCCCCCTCGCTCTCCCCTTCCCCATAAAGCAGCGTTTCCTTACGTTGGTCTTTGATAAATTCCCTTGCGAATCTCAGGCTTCCAAGAGCTACCTATTGGCAGATCACACACAGCCCGCCGTCCCGATCTCTACTGTGACTCCTTGTCTCCAAATGTCTCTACCTCTCCTCAGTGTCTTGGTCACAGCAGCCTGTAGCCATCCTCTCCCTTGGTACTTCTCAAGATCCTGCCTGGCCTAGCTGGAACTCCCCAACACAACATCTTTCCAAATGTTCAGACACCGTGACAGGCTTCAGCCTGCCTGCATAGACCCTGCATAGACCTGTAAAAACCAAGATGTTTTTACAGCAGTCNATGGGAGAGGAAGGACAGTGTATTTTCCACATCACGTTACCAAGAAATCCACAGTCACAGAAGCTTAGTGACTTTCCCAAGGCCATAAGCAAGAGAACCACCAGCTCTGAAGTGACAAAGTCCTAGGTTCACATCTCGGCTCTTCCCCCTTGCTCACCTGTGACCTCCAGTAAGTTCCAGAGCTTTCTTGACTCAGTATCCCCATCCACAAACATGAAATAGCTGTAGCATGGCCTGTGAGGTCACATGGATTGTAGATGAAGGGCTGAGTGCATGACAGGTATTTAGTAAGCCATCCTAGAATCCGTGCACAACCCAGGATCTTCCGCCTGTTAGTCCCNACTGCCTTTACNCCTTGATGCCCACCTCTCTCCCTGTCTTTACTTAAATACAAACTTATATAGAAGAGCAGGTCTAACTGGCCTGGCCTGGGCTGTGAACCANCACCACATGGGCAAGTGGGCAGGAGTGGTCAACAGCCCACTGAGCNATACAGGATGGAGACAAGGCAGCCTTTACAAAGGAAGAAATGCCCCCAAGCTCATTATCAGCCCTCGTGCACTTCTAAAGCCAACTGTNACATGGCAGGGTGTGTGTGTGTGTGTGTGTGTGTGTGTGTGTGTGTATGTGTGTGTGTGTGTATGTGTGTGTGTGTGTGTATTCTTTTACTTCTCTCTTAGCATCTACCTAGACACTAGTCAGGGAAGGAGAGAGAAAGAACTCCTCTCTCGTATGTTCAGAGACAATATGGAAGCTCCCAGACCAGCGCATTGTTGATACTCAATAAATAATGAATGAATGATGCATTTTGTTGATGTTATTAAAGTCTTCAGTCTTCTTGGTCCAAAAAATAATCAAATTAACTTATATCTTTGCTGTCTTTTCCTAGCTCCTCAATTCGGTTCTCCTGCCTATGTATAGCTACTAAAAAAACACTTTATCGTAAAAATTCACCTCAGTAGCTTGCTCATGTGACCCAGTAACTTCCTAGGGCTTAACCACTGCCCTTCAGAATGGCTGCATGAGGTACCAAGTGCCTTGCCAAAGGAGTTGATTAATAAGTCAGATATATGAGAAATACTTGCCAAGAATAGACTTTGGCTGCTACTATCAAAACATCATGCAGTTCAAATATCTAATAAAAAATTCCTAAACATATGCCCCCCTGCTGCCAACAATGACTCCCCAAATTCTAACCCCTTCCAGCATTTTGTTAGTGACACCCACACAGATCTGCCCGAGGTTTACTCTTTAGGTCTCCCATAGCAGGGTTGGTTTGGTTTTCAGTCTCCTTGCCTTCTCCTTGTCTCTCTTTGCTGTCCCCTTAAATGTGTTCCTTCAAATAGTTACTAACTTGCTAGAGGACATGTCACAAAGAGCACTCCTCTGCCTTTCACAATGTTTTTATCTGATTGAGCAGACAGGATTTCCATGAAGAAAACCAAAGGAATTAATTAATTAACTGGAACTGNATTTCACCTCTTTCACCTTAACTCGTGAGCAAACCTGAGCTAAATAAACATCTGACCATCCAATCTCTCTCACTTAAGGTTAACTTGAGTTTATTATTCAGGCCACTGCCCTTGTGTATTAGGCAATGCATAAATTACGCATACTAATTACCCCGGATGGGGCACCACTTTAATGAATTCTTTTAATTAAACTGCTACACAGTGGTTTTGCACAGGATGATCTATATTTCATCCTTAAACTATGTTAACCTTCATCTTTGTCGGGGCAACTCACACAAACCAACCAGAGCATTCTGAGCTTAATTCATCCAAGTATGTACTTCCCACAATCCTCTTGACTATCATAGGAAATTTTGAAAAATGTTTCTCTTCTGCTTTGAGGTTAAGAAATTAGATACATCTGTAAGAAGTTCTGGTTCTGCAGGGGATACTGAAATGGGGTGGGAGAATAAAGGAAAATCGAGACAAAACTAAAAGGATAGTATCAACTAGCAAAGCACTGTCATCTTCAAAAGCCANGTGAACAATGTTTTTATTAGTGTGTATCACAAAGCAGAAGACATCCTTCATGTTGTATGTTTTGTTCTTAAATTTATAGTAAATGATTTCTGCTTTGAGTCCAGATTTCCAAGAAACAATTAGTCTTCTTGGGGCTGGAGATGTGGCTCAGTGGTTAAAAGCATGCACTGTTCTTGTTGAGGACCTGAGTTAAGTTTCAAGCATTCAAATAGGGTGGCTTGCAACTGCCTGTAACTNTAGCTCCAGGGGGATCTGACGCCATCTTCTGGCNTCCTCTGGCACTGCACTCATGTGCACATACCCATTCACAGACATACATACATGCAACTAAAAATACATTTTTTAAAAAATTAGTTCTCTGTTATCCCGAACCACTAGGGGATGCAGGAGTAGGAAGATGGATCCAGCNTGTGTTTTTACCTTGAATACTAATCTTTTCATTTTATTGAGCTTTTCTTGAAGGTAATAAATGGACTACCTTGCATTTCATTAGTACCTCCCNGCTATCTGATGCAAGGAGGCTAGAGAGGAGAAAAAAGAAGGCAATCAGATTGCAAAGGCTNCCTAGATCTCTGGAACCCAAGGACTGTGAACACCATGAGCCCTGATCATCTCCAATTCAGACAATACTTACTGCTTAAGCACCTACTATAATAGTAACACTGTGTCCAGCACCAAAAGGTGCAAGGAAAGGCTGCATCATTTTTGTTTTTTCTTGTTGTAAGAAAGAAAAACATGTTTGTTTAGATATGCTTGTCTCTATGTAGATAAATTTGGGAAAATCTGTGTCTTAGTTACTTTTCTATTGCTGTGATAAAACACCANTACCAAGGCAATTTATAGAAGAAAGTTTATTGGGGNTCATAGTTCCAGTGTGTTAGAGTCCATGACCATCANGGGGGCGGGAGTTTAGAGTTCACTGGGAGAGACAAACATTGCAATATATTGTTAAAAAGTGCTGTGATAAGTCAGATGGTGGTGGTGCATGGCTTTAATCNCAGCACTCAGGAGGCAGAGGCAGGTGGATCTCTGCAACTTTGAAGCCAGCCTGGTCTACAGAGTGAGTTATAAGACATCCAAGGCTACACAGAGAAACCCTGTCTCAAAGAAAAAGGGGGGTGGGTACTGTGATAGGTGAACATATAAGCCATCCTCCAACTATAGGATCAGGGCTGTAGCGTAGTTGGTAGAGTACTTACCCAGCATGCACAAGTCTTGGGTTCAACTCCCAGCACTTTATAGACCAGTGTGGTAGTGCACTCCTATAATCCCAACACTTGGGAAGTAGANGCATAGAATCAGAAGTTCAAGGTCATCCTGCACTACAATATTAGTCAGAGATCTCTAGAGAAACAATCAATAAGGTGAACAAATGCTACAAGGGGGAGTTATTGGATTGGCTTACATGAGACAAGCTGGATATTCCGACAACTGATGTCTCCACACTGGCAAGGCTGAGAACCCAGTAGTTGCTCAGTAGGAGAGGCTGGGTGCTCCAGCAGTTCCAATTTGATGCTGAAGAATTTATGGATTCTTGCAGAGATGTTTGTCTTTGGTCCACACTGGAAGGCTAGAGAAGCTGGGTTCCAATGTCAGTGAAGGACAGCAGCTGCAGTAGAAGCAATGGAGCAGATGGACTCACCCACAAGCAGGAAGGTGGGTAGGCAAAGGCAGCACTGCTTTCCTTATATTCCCTTTTCTATACGTTGGGATGCTGCCAGATGGTGTGACCCACTCTGGGGGAGGCCTTTCCCCTTTGGCTAATTCTTCCAGGAAATAGTCTCACAGACCCATTGAGAGGTCATCCTCCCAGATCCAATCAAGTTGACAACTGAAATTAATCATCACAGTGAGAATTCTGGGCCAACCTGACATACATGAGACTCTGCATAAATTAGAACAGAACAGAACAAATAGATAGACAGACAGATAACTCTAAAGACAGATCACTGTCTTCTAGAGTCAAGGACGTATCCTTAGTAGAGTCCCTATTTAAGTTGGACCTATTAGCTGGGGACCAAGTTTTCAAGCACATGAGCGCATCGGGGAGTGTTTGAATCATAATGACACATGAATGAATGGAGGGCTTATTGCATGAAGCCTGAGACCTTGGGAACTGGGAAGATCGTGGCNTAAGATGATTCCCCTGAGATGGCTCAGTGTGTCAAGGTGCTTTGCATCCAAGCCTGAGGACAGGAGTTCAAGCCCCAGAACATACAAGAGGAAAGGAGAGAACTGAACTCTGCAGGTGTCATCTGACCTCCACATGCACCTATGGTACACACACATCCACCACCCACACACAGTACAAACAAGNAAATGTAAATTTAAAATAAAAAGATGATCTGCCCACAACTAAATTGTCCTATTTTAGGGATTCTGTAGCAAGATACTCTGTTCTGGGGCTTTTCTGGTAACCTATGAACTGGTACGTCAATCATTTTTATTTCTGTCAACAGGATGATGGCAGGCGACACTAGAAA
>LZPO01034769.1:322820-338909 GCA_001675575.1 Neotoma lepida
ATGTAGCCCGGGCTGGCCCTGAGCTCACTCTGTAGCTGAAAATGACCTTGAACTTCTGATTCTCCTGCCTCCTTCTCCCTAGTGCTGGGATTACAGGTGTGCACCCCCATTTCCAGTGCACTTATTCAGTCTAGGGAAGATGTATTTTTGGCCTAGAAAATGCAACGTAGTGTCGCATTGCAGAGGCGTAAACCTAGATCAGTAGCTTGTGGGGACAAAGAAAACTGAAATGCCTCCCTTTTATGTTGATATTTCATGTANGTGGCTGTCACAGTTTCTTTTAATTTCTTGGCAATAATTTTTGCAAAAGATTTATGTTGGAGAGAGGGGTGTGAGAGGTGTACAGGTGTCCTTGGAAGTCAAATCCCTTGGAGCTGGGGTTACAGGCAGTTGTGAGCCTCCTGATGAGGGTTTTGGGAGCCTAAATAAAAATGTATTATACTAATTATGACTACGGAGGATGCTGGAAGGAGAAATGAATTATTTTAAATATGCATAGGAAAAAACCCACTTTTCTATAATGTGGTGTTTTTTCCATTAAAAACTAAATTTCTATTTCTATGAAATAGAACAAAGCCCCATTAGATATTTAAAAATCAATGTAAATCCTTTCCTAAAAGAAATTACCTATCACTGCAAAGAAATATTAGATGACTGTTAGTAGTTTACACGATTTCTTTTGCAACCGCCCTTCCATCCCCATCCTGGAGGGCTGGAGATTGAACCTAGGACCTTGTGTGTGCTAGGGAAGTACTCCACCACTGAGCTACACAATTCCCAACCCCGGGCCATGTTTGCCATTTTAAGAACTGTCTAATGTTTGAGTACACAGCAAAGAATAGTTAACAATACTATTAACTGAATTGCTATTTATATTTAGTTGTTCATCATTTTCTTGGTTTTTCATAAGCGTTATTTTGCTCATTGTTATTGTATGTGTGTGTGCATTCACGTGCCACAGCACCAGTGCTGGAGGTCAGAGAGCAACTCTGCAATCAGGCCCCTCCTACCTGCACAAGGAAGATGACCTTGAACTTCTGATCTCAGGTTTGTGTAGCAAGTGCTTCATCCATTGAGCCATCTCAATGGCTTGACTTTCATTCTATGTGAAGCATTCTCCTTTTCTTTTTTTTTTAAAGATTTATTTATTATGTATACAGAAGAGGGCGCCAGCCAGATCTCATTATAGATGGTTATGAGCCACCATGTGGTTGCTGGGAATTGAACTCAGGACTTCTGGAAGAACAGTCAGTGCTCTTAACCTCTGAGCCACCTCTCCAGCCCTCTCCTTTTCTTAAAGCTTAGCAGCATCGACATTAAGTAAACTTTAAGGCACTTCACAGTCGATCTTACAAGCCACTCTCGAAGCAGAACCTAGTCTTAGTCCTCTCATCCACTGGCCTCTGCAACAAGACGTGTGTATACATTTACTGCCCAAGTAGAACTAACAGGACTTCCAGTCATCTGAACATCAATAGTTTTTGAGTGGCTGTGGCAACAGTCATTCATACACACTACCCAGACAACCTGGGAGTCAGAAAATACTATCTTTGCTCAATCTCCCCTCCTTTTCCCCTCCACCAGTTCAGGGCACACATAAAAAGAGNAGGTGCAAAGAAGCATTAGCATCTCTAGGCAGCCACTGAAATAGCTGCTGATTCACTCCGACTAATCCAGGGAACACAAGGNTGCTGGGTACCACTTGTCCCTTTTCCTCCAATTAGAAACCATATAGAAACCCTGAGACAAAATCTTATTTCCTCCTTTTCCTTTTTGGTAACTGACACAAACATCAGCATCTCTTGGATCATGTGATTCAAAGCTTGCCACTGACAATTTTATTGCTGCGCACTCCCTTCTACTCTATCNCATGTGTGGAAGCAAAGTGTGCAGGTATTTGCAAGCAAGCTGGATATTTGCATCTCTGGCCTCCTTGCTCAGGCAGGTCTAGTGGGATGCTCAGATGCTTGTTTCCCTGTGGTGAGAAATTCTTGGCTGCAATGTTGGGGGGCGGAGTCTGCTCTAATTAACATAAAATACTCTAGACACTACTTCATAAATACTAATTGTCTTTTTCTAAGTGGCACAAAGTTAAAATCCTTTACTGAACTTCTTTATTTCTCTGTATGATGCCATGTGCCTGAATCAGCAGATGGATATGCTGTATTTCACAGAGAGAGAAATATATAGTGGAAGCAGAACTTGGAAACAACCATCGCTGAAAATCATCTCTTTCTGTACCATATTACACCAGCCAGCCCAACTACCATGGTACACTCTGGGGAAGAAATTAACTGAGTAAATAAAAATATACAGGCTACAGAGCATGCATTAAAATCGAAGTGTCTCCAAACGACAGATAAAGAATGCTTTTTATCTCTAGCTTAATCTGCTCTGATGAATGACCCGAGAGTTTGTTCCCTCAAAAGCCTGCAACTGGTTTGACATCAGTTATTTGCAGATCCAGGCAAAGGGGGCTTTTTTTGTGAAGAGGAATCCTTTGTCCAAATATTCCTGATGATGTCCTGGAAGGGAAAAAAAAAAATCTCCCAAGGAAGATTTTGTTCAGACAGTTCCAATTTTTCATGGCAATTTCTGGTGTTTATATTATTAGTATTGTTGGCTTGGATAGCTTCTGGTTACAAAAACAACCCAATAATTTCTTCAACACCATTTTTGTATCTATGGGTCTAAGGTGTTTCCCCTCCTCACCCTCTGTTCCTGTCTCCAGTCTCGAATCCCCCAAATTAAATCACTATAGTGTAAATACAAGCTTATAAGCAAAAATAGAAAATGTTGAGAAGTCCCAGTGTATCTGGAAATAGGAGCCAGAGAGACATCTCAGTGTTGAGAACTTGTTGCTCATGCAGAGGCCTGGGTTCAACTCTCAGCACCCACAATGTGACTCACAACCATCCTTAACTCCCGTGGTACTCACGTGGTACGAATTCATACACACAAAATAAATCTTAAAAAAAAAAAAAAGTCAGGACACAACAGGAAATCCTCAAGATGGGATTTCGTGACTCAATTTGACAAAAATTGGCTCATTTCTTTATCATTACAAGGAGGAAGCTTCCAGGNTTCCGATCTGTTTTTCCAGTTCCATCTGTGGGAGGAGATCTTATACTCATTGGAAGCCCTGCAGGACATGGAGATACGTGAAGTTCACCATAACAAAATGTCAGCCTTGGGAATCAGTCACGGGACAGAAGCAACTCTGCAGGACTTCTTCAGCCACGCCATCACCNCCCATTCCATACCAGGACCAAAATGAGTTCTGACTTGAAAATTCTAACCAAGGATTAACATCATCTCTCTAGATTTTAACATGGTATATCGGTGAATCAAGACAGTGAGCAAATTGGGTAGTCAGCAGGGAGGGGGAGGAGGGAAAGGAGGAGGGAGGGGAGGGGGAAGGGAAGCTCTGCCCTAGCCTCGCTGACAGCAATGAGCAGATAGTAGTTGAATAGAGGAAACTTGGTGGCTCACATGTGAGGCTGTGGNNTCTGAAAACAAACTGTTTGTGTAACCCAGCCTGGAGATGCGGGTGATGTTGTGGTGTTTATATTGACGTAGACAAAGATTTGCTAAACCCAATCTTATTATCTCAGTCCTGAGTGTCAATGATAGCCAAGAGTTAGTTCNCTGGGAATTTACATTGTCCTCCCCCTACTCATTCTTTTCCCCTCCCCCACTTTTTTTTCAGCAGCCCGGAGATGCCTGCTGCATCTCTGCACTGTAGTGCAAACAGATCCCTGCAAAGACAGAGGAAGAGAAAATGAATTTAAATTCCAAAGGGGTTCCAGGCCCCGTTTCCTAGTCCCCAAGTCAGCAATGTATTTGTGAAAATTCAGCCTTTTTGTCTCCCAGTAAAAGGAGCTAAGTCTACAGCGGTGGCCCAGTCTCGCTTGCTATTCTTTGCATTTTCTATTCGAGTGAATGAGACTGAATGAAGTGGCCGGGACCCTTCATTTGATCTACTCAATTGCATAAAGTGACAGAATTCTAATATATTTGTTTAATGCTCTTCAATGGGCTTTCACTTTTTTTTTTTTTGGCTTGCAAATGAAGCATCCGTGGGCAAAGTTTCGTCCCCCTTTAACACTGGGACATATTTCATAATTCAAGCCATGGTTTGAAGTGATCTGGAGAGGAGTTTTAGACTCAAAAAGTGGAAAATAAAGAGACAGATGTGCAGTTATTGTAAATTCCTGGAGTGGGCTCCGGGGCTATTGTGCCCCCACGGCGGGAGGTCCTGGGGCTGTCCCTTTCACACTGTAATTGAAACATATTAATTAGATAATTTGTTGTTAGTTTAGACGAAACAAATGCATTCCCTTTGAGGCTTCGCAGCCGGTGGGTTGGGCTGTTTTGGTTTTGGTTTTGTTTGGGTGTCTCTGCACTTACTTGGCTTTTAGAAGGAAAAGATATTAATTGGCATTTATATTAAGAATTTAGGAAGGGATCCTGCTCTATTCTGACTCTCAGCTGAATGCGCCTGACAAGGGGAGTTCCCATTTGTAAAAGTCTGACCTGGGCCTCAGCCCTGCAGTCTCGCACTGCAGCCGCAACTGAGTGAGACAGCGTTAAACCTACTGGTCAGAACTCCTGCATGGACGATTCCTTGCTCCCACCTAGTAACTTTGCGTCCTGCTTCTAAGACACCCAGTATTCTTAACAATTGGAAGAAATGAAAGTCACTGGTTTAGTAGTTAAGTCACTGAGGACCACATCTTGGGNTTCCTTCAATCTTCATCTTCCCAAAGTCTCCCTGTCCATGAGGACAAGAAACTCCCACAGCTTCCCTCGGGAGGAAGNGGAAGAAATCCATCTTTTGTGCTGAAACCACGGAGAAAGCAGTTAAAAAATATAGTTAAGACCTGAAAGAACTTCAAAGAAACAAAATAGCTAAGTTTCCAAAGAAAGAAAACAGCTAAGTTTCCAAATAGGAAATCAATGTGAGAAAATCAATACTGGTTGCATTTGCAAAGTAGACAAGAACACAGCTTATCTTAACACACACTTTGCACACACCTTTCCACTGCAGGCTGGGCGCTGTCCCATCTAACTCTGTTTTAAAGCTATGAGTCTCGACTTTGGATGTAAGCCAAGTGAGTAACTCACATGACAGAGAACCATTGAAGCCAGCAGTTTCGAAGTTCCTTGTTTGTGAGGCACTTCAGCTAAATCCACACAAGTTTCCAAGCTGAGGTAATGGCTGGTGTGGACCTGGGTAAGGCATGTCTGTTGAGTAGTCTCTGAANTTCTGGTCAAGGTCAAAATATCATCAAAGTTGTTGTGATCCCCCCTTTGCTCTTTCAACTTTGNCTGGGGTGGGGTGGGGGGAGTGCCTGCAACCTGAAAGGACTCATAATGGCCACGTTATTTCATTCTTCTCAATACACTATGACAAACTTACCAGCTAAAAATTGCATTTTCAGATATTGAGTTCCAAATCTCTCTTTGCTAGATGGCAGAGACAAGGTCTGTACCTCACTGTCTCCATGTATTAGATATAAGTGTCCACATGCCACTTATCTACAAGACCAGCCACCAGAGAGGCCCAACAGTCTACCTGGCTTAAGTCTCTTAGATGTCACAGGCCCATGTGAGCCCTTCATTCCCCTCATTCCCAGCCTCCAGAGTTAACAGATTGGATGAGATCTGATTTTTCCAGAGGCTGTCTTAATTTTACTTTTCAGAACACTGAAATTGTGTTTAGCTTTCTTTTTAAAATGATTTCTTCTTGGGAACTAAGTTTCCTAACTGAGGGTGGCTACATTTTCCAGGCTTGCCCTGGCTGATCTTGTTGATATAACTGTGAACTGGGATTGATGAATGAGTTTAGTTGTCTGCTGTCTGACTAGCTTTAGAAGCTTCATGCATTTTAATCAGCCCAGTGATTCATTTATTTTCTATTTGTGTGTGTGTGTGTGTTCGTGTGTGCTCTGTGTGTGTGTGTGTTCGTGTGTGCTGTGTGTGTGATCCTTCCCTTTTAAAAATAGAATAGTCACAACAGGATTAATTATGCCTTGCATTAATCCTAAATATTTTTTCCAGGTAGCCCACTAATTACATGGTGACAGGTGTTAGGGGTCTCCTTATGGAGTACTTCAGCATGGTTTCTGTGTGTCTTTAGGGGCTTTCTCGGTGTTTCACAAGGCTCCCTTGTTTAATCATTTACACAGTAAAGTGTTAATCATCTTTTAAGTTTCTCTTTGTCTTGTGACTTCTTCAGTTGAATACACACATCTTACTCTGGAAATATTGTGACCCCCTTCTACTGAGTGTCAACTGGCCTTGAACCATAAATTCTTGGCAAGTTTTAATTCTTGGCAAAAAAGAAAGAAAGAAAGAAAGAAAGAAAGAAAGAAAGAAAGAAAGAAAGAAAGAAAGAAAGAAAGAAAGAAAGAAAAGAAAGCAAATCCATAGAGGCAGGCATTTAAAGACACCTCATTCACAACTTGAAAATAAATGCATCCAGTTACTTCTTTTCCTCCCTCACAAGAAGGNCTGAAAGAAATCTACTCAATGCAAAGTGAACAGGTTTCTTGACCTGGACAGTGAACCTTCAGGTGATTTCTGACAGAAAGGAAAAGTCAACAACTGCAGTGGTTTAAAGGAATAAAGAAAGGATTCCTCCNGATGNGTCAGAAGCATCAAGTTAAGGACTGGGTAACCCAGCCTGGGAGTACTTTGTAAACTCCACACCAGCCTTCTGTGTATGGGAGTGTGATGCCATAGGATGCATGTTTAAGACAGATAAAAACACACAGGAAGTACTGCAGTTGTCCGTGTGTTCCCTCCAGCGCTGCACCTGTGCCCCGGCTTTGCATCTGAAATGAAACTTGGCCTCACTGTCCCCCTGTGCACAGATGTCTTCCAGGATCCCCCCTAGAATAATGCTCCCTCACCTGCAACTGTGCATGAGGTTTCTCTGTTTTCACAACCTGATCTGAAAATGGCAAACTCCCCAGACGATGTGTTTGCAGAGGCTGCTGCTACCATCTATTGTCCCTTGTAGCAAGTCTTTAAAAACACACAAAACTTAACAAAATTTGAATTTACATATTTTAATGAGAAAATATTATTTAGACTAGGTCATAATTTAATGTAGACACCTTTTTAAAACTCTGTCTTAAAATGGGCATGCTGGGAACAAGGACATCGATATTTAAAATGCCATGCGAGTTCTGTGCAGGGAGGAAGAAAAATAAAAAGGGGAAATTTTTTCACAGCTTGGACAACACTACAGTTTCTTTTTTAAATTAAGCAGGTCACACTGGAACAACTGTTGGGTTGTTCTTTGTTTTTGTTTTTGTTTTTCTCAGTCAATTATCTAAGACGCTAAAAGGAACATACCAAACCAAAGTGCATTTTACACAGTGTAAATCATTCCTATTTACAACTCTTTGCAGCCCTTTAGCTTCACGGAAAAGTTCTTCTAACAGAAAGATCTGTCCAGGGGACATCTCTGTTGACATCCCCCTTCACGTTCCCAGTCGGTTTATCTACATTCTTCCCCTCTTGCCCTAGGTGCTTTCTTAATTGGGCTTAGTTCACGTTTCTTTTCTCTTTTCTTTTCCTTTCTTTCTTCATCAAAATAAATAGCTAAAATGGTCTCTAAATAGTAAGAAAGTTAACATCCCAATTAACTTCCCCATTCCCCCCCACACACCTTCCCACCCAAAAGCTGGCCAGAAGAGTAAACATTCACATTACAACAGGTAATTGTAAAGAGGACTCTGCCCCCTAGCCCGCCTAGCCAAGCAGATGCTCAAGTTCACTGTTTACATTTTTTTTTTAAAACCGCGCGCTTTGTAAACAATAACGGTGACTTCTAGCTGTGTTTTGAGTTTGTGAAAGATAAGCGTCCTCCCTAGTTTAGCAGCCTCTCTCCTCACTCCAAGCTAAGGGAGCCTCGGCCCGGAAACAAAACCCAGAAGGAAAGAAAAATAATCTTCCTTAGTAGACCCGGAGGCTGGGCCGCAGCCTAGGGAAGCAGCGTTCGGCCCATGCCGGCCGGATGGGCGGAGGCGAGCCTGTAGGAGGATTAGTGGGTCCGTGGCCACAGATTTCCAGGACCTAAGACTCGCTGTGCGACTACAGCCTTGGCTTCACACCCGGGCAGTGTCTCTGGTCTTGAAATTCACAGAGTCCAGAAGATGCGTTTTTTTTTTTCTTTTCTTTTTGTTTGTGTTTTCTCCGAGCAGGAGGGAATCAGGGTATCCTGCCTATTGGATGGGAGTGCATTTCTGGGACTCTGGAGGGGTCGCTTGGCTTGGGTTAGCCCCTGTGTTCTCTGGTGCCCTGGAGGGACGAAGACAACTTTCACGCGCCTTCTGGCAAGTTTGTGGTTTGTCTTCTGGGTCCAAAACCAAAAGTTCTCCTACGAGAGAGGACTGAAGGGAGAAGGTGGAATGGGCAAGTCNGGATGACGGTTCTAGGTCGGAGAGGGCTTGACCCGGAGCCGGGGAAATGGTGAGAAGGGTGATGTGGAAGTGACCAAGAGGGAGCCCCAGCTTCTGTGGGTCAGTGCACCGCCACCGAGTGCAAGGCGGAGGCTGGGCTGGTGAGTGTCTCGCTAGGGGTGGCAGGGCTGCTTTGGCTGGTGGCTGTCTGCGAGGAAGTGGGGCTGAGCGAAGGCGGCGAGTTCGAGAGCAGGGTGGGGATGGGCGCGGGCAGCGCTGGCAGCGCGGGCACTGCGGCCGGCGTGGGCTTGATGGGCACCGGGATAGCGGGCAGCGTCTGGCCGGCGGCGTGGCACAGAGGCTTCAGCGGCACTCCATAGGCGCTGTAGTCGCCACTCGCCATGGAGATGGGGGAGGCCGAGTCGATCATACCCGCGGAACCGTACACATGCGGCCAGCCTGTGCCCAGAGAGCTGCCCATGGTAGTCAACTGGTTAGGGAGCGGGTAGGCAGCGGGAACTGGCTGCATGGCAGAGAAGGCCAGTCCCCCAGGCATCTTGTACTCCCTTGCGATGATATTCTCGATGGCGAAGGGATGCTTGAAGCCGGAGGGCTGCGCCACACCGCCCAGGTTGTAGGCAGCGGCCGGCATCTGCGGCAGATGCGTGCCGGAGGCAGCTAGCGCGCTGAGCCGCAGCTTAGCCTGCTGCTGGAGGTACTGCGCAGCGTCCGCTGGCTTGCTAGGCGCCAGGTGGTCAGACTTGAGCACCTTGAAGCGCTTGCGGCGCCGCAGGAAGCTGCCGTTCTCGAACATGTCCCCGCAGCTGGGATGCAGAGCCCAGAAGCTGCCCTTCCCCGGCTGGTCCGGCCGCCGNGGGATCTTGATGAAGCAGTCGTTAAAGGAGAGGTTGTGGCGCAGGCTGTTCTGCCAGCGCTGCGTGTTCTCCCGGTAGTAGGGGAAGCGGTCCATGATGAACTTGTAGATCTCGCTGAGCGGCAGCATCTTCTCCGGAGAGCTCTGGATGGCCATGGCGGTCAGCGAGATGTAGGAATAGGGAGGCTTCTGATCGCTGTACGTGTTGCGGCCCGGCCGAGGCATCTTCTCGCTTACCCACTTGCTCAGAGTCCGCGCGGCCGGGAGNACTGGTCGGATCTGAGAAGGGGGAGGTGATGAAGGAGAAGGGCAGCATGGGTGCAGAGACACCCGCGAGGTCACTCAGGCCGAGTCATAGATATCGGGGGTGGGGGGTAGGGATTCGGGTGCCAGCAACTTTGAGCACCAAACGGGATGGACCCAGCCCCAGACGTGGAGAGGGAGGACCGCAGGGGATGGGGAGGGGCGAGGGTTGCGGGGAAAGTAAGTAGGACCTGCATTCAGGGGAAGGAACAGATAGATGCTCACCTTAAAGTTGTTCCAAGTTGCCGGTCCGCATCCGGGATGGTGCAGCTGGTGGCTGAGTCCCTCACCTCCCGCGGTCAGAGTTCAGCGTCGGGGACCGGTGAGACTAGCGGCGAGCCTGGCTTGGGCTCAGCCAGGGAAAGCTCCGCGGCGCTCCTGGGTGGTGTGTCCTGCCCGGGAAACCGAGCTGGGCTGCCGAGTGCTGGAGCTGACCGTGGCAGCCGCCGCCGCCGCCTCGGGGATCCAGAGGACGCTGCTGTGTCGTACGCGGCTCCGCTGAGCTAGGTGGCTGCCTCCATGTCCACCCTCGAAACATCTGATAGTTTTAAGCGGTGACAGGAGCAGAAAAGACCCCTGTAGCGGCGCTTCATTAATGTGCCACTTCTTAGCTATCGTATGACAATCGCCTTGGGAGGAGGAAGAGGAGGGGGGCAGCGGGGGCTGCAGAGGGAGGGGACTGAGGAAGAGGGGAGAGAGCCTGGTCAGCGCTGGTTTCTTTCACACCTATTTACATGGACACCTTGGCCAATAGGAATCACTTCCAGCAGAAGACCGGGCGACCCGGGAAGAGCCTCTGCCGCCCGCCGGGAGCGGGCAGCGCCCGCCGGTGTGCGCGTTGGGAAGGTATGAGCGGACCGGCGCGCGGAGCCGGGAACCAGGCGACCATTCACGCTCTGAGCTAGCTACCGCGCCGACGGTGTTTGACTTGGAAATTGCTCGGCTGGGGTGTTGTTTCCTTCGCATTGTATCGGGTTTGTATTGTTAGCTAACTTCTAGCACAGGCTTTCTTTTGAAGGGCGACCCTTTTACTTTACTTGGCATTGCCCGGGGTTGGTTGGATGGGTTTTAGAATGGAACCCCCCCCACAACAACAACACCCTGGAGTTCTGCAAGAGGCAAGTCGAAGTTTGATTTGGCCTCCGGGAGGTTTCAAAGCTGCACACTAAAGTATGTCGCTTTAAAAAGGTGATAAGCTTAATAGACACATATAGACATAAATGTTCGGACAGCTGGGTAGAAGAGTCTGTTTTAAATGTAGACGTGTTAGATAAGTTTTTTATATTTTTGGTTGTGAGCCTAGCCTTTAACGGCTGAGCCATCTCTCCGGGCCAAGGTATAAGTTTGTTTTTTGTTTGTTTGTTTGTTTGTTTGTTTGTTTTAAAGGGAAAGAAAAGAATGAACGAAGGTACTAGGTTTTTCCTTTCAGTCTTTTAGCAATTTGATGGGCACAAGGAGGCTCAGGGGACATTGAGGCAGGCAGCATTCAGACCTGGGGAGGGCCTGAGTTTGTCTAGGATACGTTATCGCCTCCGGATCTCCTCCTTTCTCCAGGTGCTTGGGAAGCCTGGCGCGGTTCCTGGGAGTTAGCAGGCCAGCATTTTATAGTCCCTCTTTCCCTCATTTTACATGGGAATAGTTTCTTTAGAGTTTAGAACGCCCTGAAAAGACCAACAGTGCCTGCTGAGACCTGCGAAGGACCGGCGAGATTTTCTGGGTGGGGGTGGGGAGGTGGCTCCGATCTTTAGGCCTGGTGAGGGTAGCGGGCTCCTTTGAGTTCGGATTTGCCTTGTGAGGATTCTATGAATCATGATTATCATTGTCATCATCTTCGTCGTCATCATCATCAAACTGCTATGAAATAAACAGTGAGTCAGCCCGTAGGCATGCACGCAATGAGTACCAGTCATGAGCTGCCACCCTTTTCAGCGCTTTCCCTGGCCTTTGTGGTTTTAAAAAGAACCCCATGCCATCATGTTAAATACTCAATACCTGCACTCTATACAGAACCATCTTTAAAGTCCGGAAGCCTCTTTCCTTTTCCTTTCCTTCCACGCTCTAGGGAGCCCCAGGAGGAGGTTGAGAGTTCTGGTGTGAAGTTTGTTACACTTTGAGTGACAGTAGAGCATCAGTCTGTGGATAGCATTTTTAAGAAGACCTTTCAGCTTGCGAGCACGCGCGCGCGCACACGCACCCGCCCACTCACTCACATAACTTCATTAACCACAGTTTCGAAGCTGGTCAATAACTCACCAAAACGTAACTTAAACACGACGAATTTAGGAGATTAAACAATTTCATTAATATTGAAATGGCTCTGGCGCCTGGACTGCCGCGCTTTAGATGCAAGCGCACGTTTTTCAATATTAACAGAGTGCTTGAAGGAAAGACTCAAGTCACCTTCTTAATTCGGAAAAAAATAACCAGGAGGAGGAGGTGAGAGCAGGGAGGTGGGGGCGGGGGCGTTGACCTATCTCTGGGGGCAAAGCTAAAGCAGGGCAGATATGTGGATTTCTTTTCTCCAAAGATTAAATCAGTTGGACTCTAGGCCCAGTTGGGCCAGAGGCAGTCCTGCTGGCCTGAGCTGCGCGCGCTACCGCCGCTAACGGACTGAGGTTTGGGGTGTTTCTGCGCGTGCCCGGGTTAGGCTCTAGGGCCTGCGGTGGGAGGAGCTGGGAGCACTAAGGGGTGGAGAACCCGAGGGATATTTGAAGAAGGGTGGAGGGCTGGTCTAGGTCTTGCTTGCTCCAGCTCCAGCTGGCTTTGTCGGCGCTAAAGCAAGAGTTGCTTTATAGGAAGCAGGATTGCTCCGGGGTGGAAAGGTACCAGCGTGGAAGCCCCTGAGTGTTTTAAAGATTCTTTTCAGCAAACATGTGCATGGGTTCATGCTGAAATACAAACATAGATGTTTATGGCGGTTGCATTCGAGATGGTAAAAGACAGTCGCTTTCCCCCCAGTGACAACCAGCAAGATGCTTTCCTATACCGTAAGGGTGTATGTTAATAGTGAGGAATGGCGAGCGAAGAGTGTTTTCTTATTTTACCAATTGGCATTTTGTTGTCCTGCAAAGGGGGCCATTGGGTGGCTGTCGAAATCACTGCCCAGAGCAAATGGAAGATTAACTAAAATCTGAAAGTGGAAACCTTCACATAAAAAAAAAAAAAACTAACTTGGAATAAATCATTGCTCATCTTCCTGGGGAAAACTGTCACCACCGAGTTCATGCTGCAGGAACTGGTGTTTGAGGAATGTTCAAAGTCTGGCTACAGTCGAGAATGGAGCTGAGGCACATTGCCCATGTTCAGGGTTATTCAAGTAAACAGAGCTTAATCGCCTAAGTTTGTCTTGCTAGGGGAAAAGACGCTGTGAGAGGCGCATTTAGCTCTTGGGCATTGCTACAAGTTCTACCTCAGCTGCTGTCAGAGGTCTTCAAAGCCTAGGGGAGGGAGGGAGCAGTCGCAAGCTGTTTATAGCATTTCAAGACTGGTATTATAAAGAGGAGTGCTTTCCAGAAATCTTGAAAAAGTGCGTCAGCGTCTTTGTACAAAAACCCAAAGCCAACAGAAGCTGGGTGGAGGTGGGAGGGGGCAACACCCTACCCGGGGGCTTAAAGGGTTGTTGGGAAAACTGTATAAAATACACACAAGTCAATTATACCCCATGTGCCAACCAAATGGAAATCCCCTCCAGCAAGGACCGTTCATCACCTCCTCAAGCCCACCGCCCACCACCTTTCTCCACTGAAAAGTTTGCTAGAGCCTTTTTCCCACAAGCTGGACCACACACGGCTGCAGATTTTGCAATAATTTATGCTAATTTCCCTCCATAAATCCACAATTCGCTTCAGTGGCACCCGAGTTGCTGAGGGAGTAAAAAGAAGACAGAGGGGTGACAAAAACAATATTGATTTTTGATTCCTTGTGTTGTTAAGCAGGTGTGTGTGTGTGTGTGTGTGTGTGTGTGTGTGTGTGTGTGTGTGTGGTGGGGCTGGCTTGTGGGGGAGGAGAGGGCTCCGGGAGAGGAGGACCCTCCCCTAGCCATCTCCTCCAGCCAACCCACCAAACACACTCCAGAAAATAACGGCGCCCCAGTTTGTTAATATTTACCAAACCAGATGGGAGGTGGAAGGAAAGTACTCAGCAGCTTCTGAAGGTTTCCCAGGAGCTAAAAACAATACCCGCCGCCCCTACCCAGAAAGTGAACTGTTCCTGCTCGCAGCCTGCAGAGACGAGGCTGAGCCCGGCTTGGCCCTCGCACTCCTCTCCCTGAGCTCCTGCAATCGGAATTTCTTTCCACTTATCCCTTTGCTCTCGGGTGCTACCCGGCCTCTCACTCCTCTTTTGCGCAACGCCGGCTCATCAGCGAGCTGGGCTGATAGTGGGGCATCCCAGAGGACTGAGGACTGGCGTGCAGCGGGTGCTGAGGTTTGAGGGTCTTGCGGGTCTCCTGTGGCCCGCCCCACCATTCCCGGTCGCCTCGGGTATTTGCTGCTGCAGCAGCGCTCTGAGAAGCCCGCGCTAACGCACCGCGCCTCTTTGTCCCATCAGTCATTCTTGACCAAATTTGCACTTTGGTGGCGTGAAACGACTTAGCTCTCCTTTCAAAAGGATTTTGTTCCTAGGGTATTCAGTACTAAACAAACTTCTTCAGCTTGTCAGTGGACAATTAAAAAAAAAATATGCCGTCCTGAGTGTCGCAGGCTGTTTGTCTTGGGCATCTGTGACCACCCTCCCCCCCACCCCCAACACACCTCATCCCACCCCGGTGCGACTTGGCCTCGCTTTCCTGTTCTCGACCGCAGGAACACAGAGGGCCAGCTTAGCTGCTTGTCGAGTCTCCAGGACACTAGCAGGTTCTAGGGCCTCAGAGACTCGCACCTAGCTGGGGCGTGACACAAGAAGCATCCGCCCTCCCTTTTCGCTAACGACTTCCTCGGGATTTTGAGCCTGCCCTTACCCAGCCCTTCGACCATAGCCTGGCTGCAAATAAAACTGGCCCCCGAAGGAAGGCCGGGGAGGAGAAATACACATTTCGCTCGTGCCAACTGTCACTCTAGTACCAAATGCCAACCTACCANGTCTGCCAGCGGCCCCGGGGCCCTGCTACCAAAAGAGCACACTTTTACCCAGTAGCAGGAAGAAAAAAAAATGCCTGATAGGGAGTTTGGGAGCCATTTCATCGGTTAATGACTGCCACGTGGGCTTAGAACCGTAATTCAGAAGAGGGAGGTTGAATTCAAACTTTTGATAAGAACTGTATTGCCTAAAATCATTCTCCTCCCATCTGCCAGTTCAATCCTGCTAGTTCCTAGTAAGATTAGAATCACCAAGTAGTCGCCCCCCCGCCCCGAACTCCGCTACATACCTCCATCCATCCCAACAGGGAAGGTCAACATCAGGGGTGTCCCTCCTGCCCCTTAGTGCTCACCAGGAAAACTTTGCTACCGGGAAACTGAGGCCTCTGGCTGTAGCACTCTTTCTGTTTGGGCCAGGAGGGAAAATGAGTTGAGCAACCACGCCCTGGACATTTTACCCACTTATCCCCAGTAGCTGTTGCAAGGTGGAGGGTACCGGAGGTATTCCTTTCAACTCCAAGCACGAAACAAACAGTAGCTAAAGTGGGACGCTACTCCTGCTCCACCACCGCTCCCAGTCCTAGAAAGTGACAACGTCCTTCACAGGGAGCAGGCAATTTCAATGCCAAAGAAAACAGCTCTTTTCCCAGCTCCGTACAATACCCTCTCTTTAGAATCAGTTTACTAAATACCATTTGGTGTTTGCTTTGCTTGCGGCTTGCTCGGAGACCTCACGGCTTAAAATCTTAAGTTTCCAAATCAAATCTCTCCTTTGCACAAACAACTGCACAGATTCCGCCTGAGCTTTACCAAGCCCGACAGTGTGTGTCTAAAAAGCATTTGCCAAATGCTGNNAGAATTTCGGCTGTGTTTGGTGGCTAGCCTCCCCCCCCCCCTTAAGTTTTGCTTTGCGCTGTGTGAAATTGAATTCGGAACTCCAAGCTATTATTTTTATTGGAGGGAATATTGCTAAAGCTACCTTGGTATTGAAGGGATTAACTTGCTTTTTCTCCCAGCCCCTAACTCTGGGGTTAAGACAGCAGTAGATCAACTGTATAATGTGTGCACTGTTCGCTCATTTGTACAAGCAGAACAAAGGTTGGACTAAACCAAATTGCATTGCACTTGTGAACCGAGTCCCGATGTGAAGTATCTTTTACAGCGGGGGGAAAGAGAACAATTTCGTGTATGTCTAAAAGGGAGTAACAAAGCCACTTTCTCCAGCAGCTCAAAGTGAAGTATCGAGGCGTGACATTCCCAGGGTGAGGAGGGACAAAAGCAGGGTCAGGAGGATGAAAAAGAGAATCAAACAGCCACTTTCGCATGTGTGCCCTCAACTGCTGCACCTCTCCATAATAGGAAACAAATGTTGTAAAAGCGGGGATTGCCTCCATTCATTCAAAATAGCAAATGATAGCTAAAC
>LZPO01034769.1:349539-360261 GCA_001675575.1 Neotoma lepida
TGTGTACACATGCTATGACTCACGAGTGGAGGTTGGAAGACTTGTGAAAGTCGGTTCTCTCTTTTCTCCATGTGGATTTTGGGGATTGAACTCAGGTCATCAGGCTTAGAGGCAAGTGCCTTTTCCTGCTGAGCCATACATATGGCCAGCACCTAAGATTTCTCTTTACCTCTGCTCCAAGTAGTGTGGCTGTTGTGTGCTGAGCTTTGTGATTGTCCTGGCTGAGAGCCACTGAGCTCCTTGACTCAATCTATGGACCACGTTTTTCATAAAATTAGAAAAAAGGGCTATTATTAATTTTTCTGACTCCCCCTTCCTTCTGGAAATCCAGTTACTTATGTGTTAGGCTGATACATGTTGTCCACAAATTTCTCTTGTCATCAGCCATATTTTTCATTCTGTTCCTACATCTCCATTTTCCTGATCATTTCTTCTGTAGAGTTTTTTATTATTAATTTATTTTTTTATTTATTATTCTGCAGAGTTATTTACTCACTGCTAATTCTATCTAGTATATTTTCCTAATATATTTTCCATGTCCAGAAGTTTCATTTGGGTCTTTGGGTCTCATATATGTTAATTAATCACTTTTCATTTTCTAGACCTGTTCTATTGAGTGATTTTTTTTTCTCACATTGGCAGGCCATATCTTTCTTTCTTTGCATGTTTTAATAATTACTCTAATTGTTGTCATGACAACAGAATATCTGACAGAAGCAACTTAAGGAAGGAAGGGTTCATCTCGGTTCACAGTTGGGCTTTATTCTGACATGAAGTTAAGTTATTTGAATTTTTATGGCTAGTTCACGGCACTACTTTAGCATCACTTTGAAGATGTGACTCTTCAAAAAACACAGCCTGGTGCCCTGAGCATCACAAGTCTCTCTTCCAGTTGCAAAAAGGAAACTGTTCCTAACTTCACATGCACTCCAGAACTCGTTCTGCTGACCCCTTCCCACTGGATCTTCCCTTGACCTCACTAGCAAATCTGTCCTATCTCTTGGGTAGCCTCTGCAGATCTTCATNAATTTATCCATGAATTCTGGATGCCCAGTTCTTCCTAAACTCCTGTCTGATCTCAGCTCCACCATACCACTGGACTTGGCTATGATTCTTTCTTCTTGCCTCTAATGACCTCTAGGCAGTTAGCTAGAGCAGTTGTAAAATGTGGCTCATTTGATAGCAGTGCCCAGGGACCACAACCCTCCTCTGCCTGGAAGAGTTTTAAAATGGATTTCACATGGATTTCTGGTGGCTTGTAGTGGGAACGCAATTCCTACAGCAGGTAATTTTTCATGGGTATATTAGTCAGGGTTCCCAAGACAAACACACACACACACACACACACACACACACACACACACACACAAAATTTAATGATTCAGCTGACATTGAAATAGTAATAACAACTGAATCACACCTAAGAGGCTAAAAGTCCAGTAGTTGCTTAGTCCATGGGGTGAGTGCCTGAGCGTTGTCAATCATCTGGCAATTCCTGGCAAGCACTGTCACTCTGGTAGTTCCTGGCAAGCTCTGGTCCTCAGTCAGTGATGATACTCTGGTTTTGATATCGGTCAAGGAACCATCAGCAACAGCATTAACTAACTCTGTGGCAAGAAGGAAGGCCATGCCCCTTTGTGTCTGGGCTGCTACCTGAAAGTGTCACCCACATTTGGAGTGGGTCTTCCCACATCAATTAAAGCAATCTGGGACAATTCCTCTGTTTAGGCTCCCTACTGAGGCAATTCTAATTTATAGCAAGTTGACATTTGTTGGGGAATATTATTTTAAGGTGTGTTACTTTTGTTTATGTTTCATTTGTTTAACTCTGTGAAGCTGTGTTACTTTGCCTGTCCAAAACACCAGATGGTCTAATAAAGAACTCAACGGCCAATAGCAAGTCAGGAGAAAGGATGAGCAGGGTTGGTAGGCAGAGAGGAGATATAGAAGGAGAAATCTGGGAGGGGAGAAGAAGAAATAAGAGACAATAAGAGGAAGATTTCAGGGGCCAGCCACCCAGCTACCTAGCAAGCCACAGAGTAAGAAATCATGAAAGGTATACAGAAATAGAGAAAGGTAAAAGCCCAAAAGCAAAAGCTAGATAGGATAATTTAAGTAAAGCTGGCAAGAAACAAGCCAAGCTAAGGCCGTACATTTATAATTAAGAATAAGCCTCCATGTGTGATTTATTTGGGAGCTGGGTGGTAGGCCCCCCAAAAGAGCAGAAAAACAACCAACAACAGACATTACACAAAAGATGAAGTCTATCTGTGAATGTAATTTATTTTGCAAGAGCATTTCTGGGCAAAATAATTACTTTCTAGGCAGTTAATCCAAAAATCTTCATGTCTCTATTTTGATGTGGCATAGGCCTCCGTAAACTTAAGACATATGAAGTGCTCGGTTCTCAACACTTGGAACAACAGGAAAATAGTCACTATTTCCTTCCTCTCACAGGGTCANTTTTTGCACAGTAAACCATGGTTTTTAAGCAAACAAGCAAAGAAAAAAAAAACTCACACATTTCTTGGACTGGAGATATGGCTGTAACACAAATCTTTTTTTTTAAAGATTTATTGATTTATAATGTATACAGAAGAGGGCACCAGATCTCATTACAGATGGTTGTGAGCCACCATGTGGTTGCTAGGAATTGAACTCAGGACCTCTGGAAGAGCAGTTAGTACTCTTAATCTCTGAGCCATCTCTCCAGCCTTGGAGATTTAACACAAATCTTAAATGGTCTTACTAATAGAAAAAAACCTGGAGCCAGATATTCGGGTGAAAGCTGAAAGATCAGAGAAACAGAACAAACCACAGCCAACCTTACCTCACCAACTCCTCAGCAGGATCCTCAGCAGATCCTGTTTCCACAAATCCTCAGATGGAAAGCCTCTGAGTCCTCACCCCTGAGGGTCTCAGTTGAACTGCTGCTTAGTTCCTATCTCCTCATGCCTTGTATACCATTCTCCACCCAGCCATGTCACTTCCTGGGATTAAAGGCGTGTGTGCTTTCCAAGCAAAGGCATGAGATCTCAAATTCTGGGATTAAAGGCATGTGCCACCACTGCCTGCCTCTGTTCCCAGTGTGGCCTTGAACTCACGAGATCCAGACAGATCTCTGCCTCCCAAGTGATAGGATTAAGGATGTGTGCCACCACTGTCTGGCCTCTATGTCTAATCTAATGGCTGGCTCTCTCTTCTGGTCCCCAGATAAGTTTATTAGGATATACAATATATTAGGGTACACGCTATATCACCACAAATGGCTCAGTCATTAAGAGCACTGGCTGCTCTTTCAAAGGATCCAGGTTTGATTTCCAGCACCCACAGGACAGCTCACAACTGTAACTCCAATCCCAGGGGAGCCAACACCCTCTTCTGCCAGGCAATCTCTGTTCTGGAATCCTGGAAATGATTTTTTTGGCATTCCTCCACTGCTCTCCACTTTATGTACCAAGGCAGGGTATCTTTTGGAAGCCAGAACTCACAACCTAGGATAGTGTAGCTCTGCAGCTTGCCCCGGAGAGATCTCCTGTCTGCTCTGGGAACAGAGGAAACAGGCAGGCCGCCATATCTGCCCAGCTCTTTAACGTGGGTGATGGAACTTTGAACTCGGGTTCTCATGCTTGCTCGGCAAGTGTTTTTATCCGCTGAACCATCTTGTAAAGTATGGGCAGCTCCTTTATTAGGATCGAAGCAGCAATCCTGAGAATAAGAAATACTTCCATGTGGCCGGTGTTAGAACGAACACCTCCCACTTCAGTGGAGAACATTCTGTACCTCTTAGAAATTACATTCTAGTCTATTTCTCCCCAAACAGGTGGTAAATATTTGTGATTTTCCTTCTTTAAATTGGTCCAATCTGTTGTAATAAATTGAGTTTCAATGTTTTGTAGAGCTTTTGAAGACTAATTGGAGAGGTGAGGGTTTGTGGAACTAGAAACATAGTAAGTTAAATGTAGTCAAATATTTCTTTCCACTTATAAGTACTTATTCAAAATAATTACTTTCATTCTCTGTTGCCAGGGAGAGAAACTTTTCCTTTCTGCACTTCATTGTCCTTGAATAGAAATTGGCTTTCCTAGAATAGCTACCATGTCCTGCTGTCATGTCTCTGTCTTTAGAGATATATATTTGGATATGTCATTACTGGATAAAGCTCCCATTATGTTGTATTTAAAAAAATATCCTAATAATGAAGGCTGGTGCAATCAGTCCAGTTTGGCCATGACTGTAAACTTGTAAGGCAGCTACAGGGAAAGGAAGTTAGGCTGCTTACATCTATATAATCCCTCACACCTTTACTCTTTCTAACGAAAAAAAATGTTTTTTTCTGGTTGCCACTGTGTTTGAGACCATTAAAATGCCCATTATGGGGTCTGGTGAGATGGTTCAGTCACTAACGGTGCTTGCTGCCAAGCTTGACAGCCTGAGTTCAATCCCTGGGTCGTACATGGTAGAAGGATCAAGCCACGTCTGTCAGTTTTCCCTAGTCTCCACACGGGCACCGTGGCCCATGTATGCATGAGTGCACAATATGCTAGGTGCACTCAGACCCACACACACATAGACATTAGATAAATGAAATATGTAAATAAATTGCCCTTTTTTGTGTTCACATTTTTCTTAATTGTCAAAATGAGACTGACTATCCATACAAGATATTGAACTTGAAAAAAATCATAGCTTTCAATTTTCTTTTTGTTTATATCGTATTTAGGCTATATAAAGCCTCATTTTAGATTTATAAATCACATAGGGCAGTAAGTGTGGAGTTTTTCCTCTTGTTTGTATAATTAACAACAAAAAGCAAATCACATATCATGATGGTTGCAACCTCACTGTGTTCTTTGTTAAGCATTAAAAAATAAAGTGAATTTCCAGTTCCCAGGTTCCTTAGGGATAGAAAAGCAACCTAAATTTTTATATTTTATACAGTATATTATTATATTTTGCCTGAATGTAAATCTGTGTACTCATGTGTGTGCCTGGTGCCTGAGGAGGCCACAAGAGGGTGTCAGATACCCTGAAACTGGAGCTACAGAGTGTTGTAAGCTGCTCTTTGGGTGCTTGGAGACAGACCCTGGTCCTCTGGAAGAGCAGCCGATGTTCTTAACCAGGGAGCCATGTCTCTAGCTCCAAACACTCCATTTTGAGCTTCATGTGAAAGGCTCTCAGTGTTCATAAGGTGGATATCAAGATGATACAATTAAAATGAAAGTGATTTCCTTTGATGTTCTCTGGAGAAAGACTGAGACCTCCACNTTGGGGTTCAGGGAGGAGTCTGTTTTCAATCAGGTGCTTCCTGCGAATTGAGTTTGTTCTCTCTGTCAGCCTGACATGGCGTTCATCTTTTCATTTGCAAGTACAGCTCTGAGTTGATCGCAGGTGCTGTGTGGCACTGTCTCATCACAGGCCGGATGCTGAACATTTATTGACTCTTGCTTTAGGAGAGGAAATGATTCCCAGCATATCTTTCTCAAAGAATTTCTTGAGATGCAGTCCTTAAACGTGATCAGCTGGCAGCACAGCAGGACACTTGTAAAAAGATTACTCAATATTGCTTTGCTCACAGTCATTGCCGAGATGAGGATAGTTGATGTAATTATTCATCTACCAGACAGCTAAGGATTCTAATCATCCCTATTAAAAATTGCCTTTTTAACCAAATCTGTCACACCAAAGGCTTTGTTTCATTTTCTTAGGCTTTGTTTCATTTTCTTAGGAATTGTACTTTTGTGTACATGTCTACAAAGGAAATTGTATGAAGGTCTTATAACGATTAAGCCCATAAGTTTTATTGCACAGAAGAAATCTGACTGTTCCAGCATTTCCAGAAAGGATGTAATTATGTCACTAAAATTTGGAATTCTATATGGGTGTGATGGTACATACCTTTAATGCCAGCACTCTCGAAGCAGAGGCAAGTGGATCTCTGTGAGTTCCAGGCCACCTGGTCTGCATAATGGGTTCTGAGCCAGTCAGAGTTAAATAATGAGACCCTGTCTCAAGAACTAAGCCAAATGAAATGAAAGAAAACAATATTTGAGTCCCTTAATCAGGAATAAGATAATCTGGGGACACTTCATGAGTACCTCAGTTTTCCTTGTGTGTGTGTGTGTGTGTGTGTGTGTATGTGTGTGTGTATGTGTGTGTGTGTATGTGTGTGTGTGCATAATGTGCATGTGTGGTGTGTATGTATATGTGTGTGTGCATGCGTGTGCTCAAGTGTGCCTGTGCATGCATGAAAGCCAGAGACAGGACTTGGGTGTCCTGCTCCATTACTGTCTGCCCCATTCTTTTGAGACAGTGTCTCTCACTGAACCTATAGTGAGGCTGGCAGCCAGGGAGCCCAGCTGTCTGCCTGTCCCTGCTCCTCACAGTGCTGGGTTACAGGCACACAGCCAATATCCAGCTTTTTCTGTGGGTGCTGAGTTGAAATTTGGGTCCTCACACATACACAGCAAGTGCCCTTACCTGGTTAGCAACCATGCCAGCTCCTCAGTTTCCCTTTTAAATAGTGACGGAATCTCTGAAGTGTTGTGGATTTAGTAAAATACACCAGAGAAGACTTTCAGAGATAAGTGTTGAGCAAACTAAATGTCTGCTACTATTTCAGAAAGTTACTCCAAACCAGAAATGGACACAGCACATAACTATAGCATCCTTAGTTTAAATACAGAGCCCGTTGATTTCAAGGGGAGCTGTGCACAGCTAGGTGAGCAGAGTTCGATGATAAATCACTTCAGTTGGCTCAACAATTTAGGTTTTTAGCTATATTTATGTGCCACTCTATCTACCAAATAGCTCCTAGAATGAATGTATTTTATGTCTTGAATCATCAGGCCTACTAAAACTGCTTTTTCATTTTCTACATAAATATTCCTCTGCAGCTGGCTGAGTACAAAAACTACTGGCTATCCAGAAAACCTCCAATCCAAAGCTTATTAATTTGTCTTGCCTCTGATAGATGACTTTAAACTGGGGAAGGTTCTTTTTAATAGTCCATTGTTCCCCAAACGTGAGTCTAAGGAACAGGAGGTGGGAAGACCATATAGCAAGTAGAGAGAGATTGAGGAAGACACATCTAGTGTCAACCTGCTTATACAACACACACACACACACACACACACACACACAGAGGAGTCTTATCAACTTGTGCTCACTTCAACAGCACATATACTAAAGTTGAAGTAATTCAGAAAATATGAGCATGGCCCTGAGCAAGAACAAGACAAATTCATGATGTAATACAAATCCTGTCATCAAAATAGGAGTTAAGCTGAGATTCAGGCTTAGATGGTTAACTATTTCGTGTGTGTGTGTGTGTGTGTGTGTGTGTGTTCATATAAGCATTTGAGACAGGGTCTCATATAGCCTCTAGCTAGCTTCAAACTTGCTATATAGTACATGCTGGCCCAGGCTTTCATATTGTCCATATTACTGAACCTAGAGCTCACTGATTAGGTTAGGCTGCCTGGCCAATGAACTTTGGGGATCTTCCTGTTTCTGCTCCCCTGGTGCCAGGGTTACTGGTACATTTCATACGGGTGCTGGGAATCTGAACTTAGGTACACATGCTGTGCACCAGTCACTTTACCATCCCTAGCTATCTCTCTAGTCCTTAATTTATTTATGCCGAGTTAGATGTGGTGACACATGCCTATAATCCTAGCACTTGAGAGGTTGAGGCAGGAGAATCCGGAGTTTGAGGCTATAGAGCAAGGCCCTGTTTCCACAAAGAAATCATTAAGTGCAACAATTCACTATTATTATTTGTCTTCTCAGTTAGAAGTCAGAGATTACTCATTTTTATTCACAATGAATTCTCAGTCTAGCAGAGTGTTCATAGTTGGTGGCCAGCATTATTTGACTGGATGAACATCAGCTGCCTCTGCCATCCTCTGTGGCCAGGCCTTTATGAGATCCAGATATCCTGTGGCTGTACCTACCTTCTGTTCTGAATGAAACACCACTAACACAGGGGAAAGGGAGTACTCTACTGAATCAGAGGAAATTTAGTGCAGACAGTTGGTCATGCAAGAGTGACCGATGAGAAAGGCACAAAGAAAAGGAGGCCACTCCAAGACTGGGATCAGCAGGAAGACATCCCCAGACAGAAGGGACCAAAGAAGAAGTGGCTGAAAGTCCCAATGGAATCTGACACCATGTAAGAGCTGGATGGTGACACCAATGCCCAGGAGATTGTGGGGAAGGGGCGGTGGTAAGGCAGAGAAGGACAGGGGGGATGCTCAGGCTTCTCCCTTCCTTCTGCCTCCTGGTCTTCCACTGACTGAACCCTGCTGACATGAAGGCACAGGGAGGGCAGCCTGTATCCCTGCTCTGCTTCTGCTCTTCCACTCCACCTAAGACCCAGCAGAGTGGTGAAGATCAGAGAGCAAATGAGTCTTGGACAGGCTGACTCAGTGCTCAAGGCAGACTTTGTGTGTGTTCATGTGTGTATGGTTGTGTGCGTGTGTGTGTGTGTGTGTGTGTGTGTGTGTAAGATGTGTGCACACAAACATTTGTGTGTGTAAGCATAGGTACACAGGTGCCATGGTGTGTGTGTGTGAAGGTCAGAGGATAGCTTGGGTGTTGGTATCTGCCTTCTATCTTGAGACAAGGTCTCTTGTTGGCAGATGCCTATGCCAGGCTAAGTTTCCAACAAGCTCCGAGGAATTTTTCCATCTCCGACTTTCACTTCCCCATATGAATGGTGGGATTACAGACTCATTGCTACCATACAAACATGACTTTATGTGGCTTCTGGGGATCTGAATTTAGGTCTTCATGCTTGCTTGGCAAGCGTGTTCCCCATTGAGCCATCTTCCCTGCTCCACATCTGAGCTTTTGATGGTGTGATTTGGAGAGCATCTCCATCCACACAGTTCCAGGCTTACTCTTTCCACTAAGAGGTTCTCCCCACCCCTCCGTTGGTGTTTCATAGTCATTGGTGATAGTTTAATTTGTGTTGAAAAATAAACACAAACTGTAACTTAACACACATTATTGCTACTGTTCCTAGACTCTTTCGCTGGGGTATTTGCTCTGATCTTGACACTAACTCAATGCTATTGAGGCTAGGATGCAGTACTATCATCATTGGTCCAGACATATTAGAAATTACAGTGAGAATGTTGACTTTCACGACTTGAAAGTTACAGAATGTTTTCCTAGGATTAGATGTCGGGAGCAATTGAGTTCAGGAGTCTCAGGGCTGGCTGTGAACTTGGTTTCTCAAGGAAAACAACACTCTTGGTTCTCTATTTGGCTTTGATGAATAATGGAGTGCTTTTCATTCCTTCCCTACATTTTAAACCTTTGATTTCTTCATGATAACAACACCTGAGTTTCCCTCATCGCATCTGTCTGCTTGCTAATGTGCATGTTTTCCCTTTCATCAGCACTTGGATACCAGATGAAGTTTAGATAAATGGATGCCAGCTTACTTCCAGTTGTTTCCTGATGAGCTTTGGACGGCACAGTGCAGCAGACACTCCCAATGAGGAGAGGCCTGAACTCTCTGCAGTTCATTGGTCCCATATGGATCCGAGCAGCTGGGAGGATGGATGTGCTACCTGAGGCCAGCTACTGTGTCGCCAACCGTGACTCCCACTTGCTGACCCTCGTATAATGCATTGCACTGGAAGGGATGTTGGTCGCGCCTTCCAGTTTGTGATGGATGGTGGTGTTTAAAACTGATGGTCTTGTAAACCATCGTTGAGTTTCCGTGTTTCACAGATGTGAGTGAGGTAGATAGTCAATAAATAATGCCATGTTCTTCAGGGATGCACACTGCTCTCCACCTTGTGGACCAGATTGTCCTGCCAACAGACAGGTGTGTAGTTTGCTTGGACAGGGAAAGAAACAGCTTCCAGAAAAAAAAAATGTTTCTGACTGGGAATATTCTAGGCAAAATATTTCTTTTTACATTTTTATTACTTATGTATCATTAATGAATGTGTGTGTGTGTGTGTGTGTGTGTGCGCGCGCGCGCGCGCGCGCGCATGTGCAGACACATGGGTGTACATGCCTTAGCACATATGCAGAATTCAGGACAATTTTCAGCAATCAGTTCTTACCTTCTACTTTGTTTTTGAGGCAGCGTCTCTCTCTTACTGTTTCTGCGCCATTGCATTGTATGCTCCAGGCTGTCTGGTCCATGAGGATTCCTAGCCCTCCTCCCATCCCACTGGAGGGCCGGAAGGAGTGTTGGCGTTATAGATGCACACCGCTGTGTCTGGGTTTGTACGTGGGCTCCAGACATCATGCTCAGGTCATCAGACTTGTGCAGCACCAAGTGATTCCTTGCGAGCCATTGCATTGGCTCCACATATGTGTTACTTAGTGGTGATGTGGTTAGCAATGGCTCTGCATGGAGTGTGTGATATCCCTGGTGGGCTCTCAGAAGCATCTGCATTCCTTACCCACTAACCTATCAGTAGCAAGGTGGTGGTGAGGCTTTGGGGATGATAGATGCTCTGCTGATTTGGATACAGCACTCAGACTGTACTGGGGTGAGGGTGTCTACTTTACAAAAGGTGAGGTTTCTTCTTGTGCAAGATTAGGTGACCCATCGTACAGTTTCATAGAGTGACTGTCATGATTGACACTATCCAACTCTTAGGCCAACCACATAAACTCCCAAGCCCTGAATCTGTGCTCCCTGAACAACCTCTGACTTCAATCTGACTTTCACTCTGGAGTAGCTATCCCATC
>LZPO01034769.1:363514-378601 GCA_001675575.1 Neotoma lepida
GATGGTTCAGCACGTAAACCTGCCTGCTGATTTTGAAGAGGCCCTGAGTTCAGTCCCAGCACCCGCATGGCAGCTCACAACTGTCTGTAACTCCAGTTTCAGGAGTCCTGATGTCCTCTTCTGGCCTCTGTGGGCAGCGCACCAACACAGCACATACACAGACAAGTAGGCACACACTCATTCACATAACACTAAAAAAATTAATTATAAAGAAAATTAATTCCAATAGTGAAATGTGTTGATTGTAAAGTCTCTTTGTTTCTATGTTATTTTTCTTATGTGTATATTTGTGTTGGGTTTTTTCCCCTCCAAATGACCCTTATGGCTCTGTATGATTATGAACATTGCTTATTAATTTTATTTTTAGTTATGGGGGGCATGTGCATGTGAATGTATTTTGCCCACAGAAGCAAGAGATCCTCTGGAGCAGGTCACAGGTGGTTGTGAGCCGCCTGATGTGTGCACTGGGGATCGAACTCAGATCCTCTGGAAGAGCAGTACATGCTGCTCACTGCTGAGCCACGTCTCCAGCCCCTAGGTGTGTATTTGCTAATTTAAGGTTCTGGGGATTGAATTTGTTTATCACAATAGTTCTAGACCATTTATATGGAGGTTCTAGGGTTTTCTGTATATAAAATTAGATCAACTACAAAAATTATCCCTGTTCATAGAAGCTATTACCCTTACATTGTATTTATAGAACTCTTTGGGCAAAACTGATGTTTTAATAATATTGAGGCTTACATAAACTCCTTTCTTGTTTTATTTAGACATTTAATTTCTTTCTCCAATGATTTGTAGTTTTCAACAAACATAGTTTAAACATGATATTTTGCTAAATTTATCTGATATTTTAATTTCTGATTACTTATAGCAACTTTAAAAAATAGAACCAATTTTCTTGTCTCATGTGAACCTGACCAACTCAGTGGCTAGTTCTAACAACATTCTGTAGATTCTAGTGTTATTATGCACCTAATGCTGTATAGAAAGTCAGCCTAAAATTTAAATGTCTTGACTAACCTTCTTATCTAAGGTTCCCTGCATCCGGGGTCTGGACTTAGCTCAGCTGCATCCTTTGGTTTAGGGTCACACATAGGCTGACATTCAGGAGCTGTCTAGAGTCACTCCCATCTGGAGGCTTCACTGAAGAACCTGCTAGTGCAATGCTGAATAAAAGCAGTGAGCATTGTCCCTGAGCTCTACTTTAGCTTGGGTGAGAGAATTCAGTCTGTTATTCTCGGTATAACAATAGCAGTAGGAGTTCACTTTTTTTGACAATTTTATACATGTATACAATGTATCTTGGTCATATCCACCCCAGTGACTCCTTTCTTCTCAACTATTCTCCCTTTTACTTTTATATTTGCTTCTCTCTCTCTCTCTCTCTCTCTCTNTCTCTCTCTCTCTCTCTCTCTCTCCCTCTCTTTCTCTCTCTGTGTCTGTGTCTGTGTGCAGATACCATACAAGTGTGATTCCCCATCATCCTCTCCCATCCTCCTCCCATTCCTGACAACTCTTTTTCTGTCATAGCTGCAGTGTGTTCATGACAACAACAGCCACACCACATTCAGAAGACAGCATCACGGCACTCCTCCAGCTCTCTGTCTTTCCACCCCCTCTTCTGTGATGTCACCTGGGCCTTAAGGGTCTCCTTTAGGGCTGACCAAGGAACAATCACAGCACTTTGACCAGTTGTAGTCTCTGCATTAGCTGACACCCACTGCTAAGAGGCTTCCTGACCAAGGCTGAGTCATTTTTTATAGGATTCTAGATCAACTTAAAGTATGGTTAAACATAATGGAAAGCTAAGCATTAAGAGTAAAGTTTTAGACAAGTGACTTTTCATGTAAACCTGAAATAAAGACTCACAATCTGTTTTGCAAGACCTATGGATCCTGTTACATTTATGAACTGGCAGTCTTCAGACCTTGGGACAATGACTCAGTTCAGATGGACAAGTCACTCTTGTTCTTCCTGCTGCAGTTCACTTAGTGGAAGACTGTTCTGCTCAGCTGGATGGCAGTCACTCACTTAGTTTACCCACATGGGTTCCTCCCTTCTCATCTCATCTGAGTCTCTCAATATTTTGCTCAAGGAGACAGCGTATTTAATCTACTTGAATATGTCCTGTTTCTTTTCTAAACTCTTTGGTTCTTGAGTTCTCAGCCCACTTATCACCATTGCCCATGTCTCTCCCTTCTCACCATTCCTCAACCAAACACACTTGCCATAGCTTCCAGAGTTTTGCTTCCAGATCACTTTCACAGAAAGGCCTCTCACTTGAGATACACAAGGGTTCTTGGGTACCCATATCACCACTGACATCAGGCAATATCCAATTCTACAGCTTGCCTACATGAAGGGAATAAGCATCCTATCATTGTGGTTTGTCCTACTAGTGACTTAGTCTTTCTTCTTGATAGGATCACTTTTAAGCCTAAATCTAAATAATTTAGAACTTGTAGATCAGCAGATTTACATTCTGATCACTATCAATATCTTATTAACCATCTGTTACTGTGATAAACACCATGACCAAAAGCAACTTTGGGAGGAAAGGGTTTATTTGGCTTATAGGTTACAATTCCTCACCTTGGGAAACCTGGGCAAGTAGCTAAGGGCAGGAATCTGAAAGCAGAGGTGATGGAGGAACACTGCTTACTGGCTTTTCCTCAGGCTCATGTTCAGCTACCTTTCCTGTACATACCATGCCTCCCTGCNTGGGGGTAATGCTGCCCACTGTAGGCTGAGCCTTCCCACATCAAGTATCAATCAAGAGGTTCCCTCTCCCCAGATTTGTGACAACCAAGGTTGCCACCACAACCACCCAGCACTCCTAAGCCAGGCTTTCCACTGCATGCTAGCATTCTACATACTGAATGGCCTACGTACATATAGCAAACCATCTTCCTCGCTTCCTCTCTAGTCTTCACACAGAGGTAGTTTCATACCCCATTGTGTCCAAACTATTTCAATGCATCATCGCTCGCCAACTGANGCCCACATTTAAAGCATATACCTCAATCACCATTGTTTTTAACAACTGTGGAACATGGATCAGGGACTGTAAAGAATTTGATTTTACTAGAATCAGGTTGCAATAATCTCTGTCTCAGAACACAATTCTATTCTTAAGTTGTCTGTTACAGTCCAAGAAAGATCTTGGCCATTTCTTATTTCTGGAGAGCATATTTTAGTCNACAATGGATAATCTTTTGTNCTCTCTCATCGTTAGTACATCCTGTCTCTTGGTATTTATTACTTAAAAATTCCTTCAGGACTTGGAAACACTCCACAATCAGAGACATAATTATTTCTGTAGCAAAATCCGAAGAGGGAGAGATGGGATGTTCTCACACCCGTTAGGGTCAAGCTTTCCCATATAATGAGCTCCAAGCAAATCAAATTTCTCTGCTGAAGGAATGTTGAAAAGAAAAAAAGAACTGTACATATCTTGTTTTGGATTTTGGAATTGTAGATGAGGGCTTGAGGACTCATTATAGACAGTAATGGTAGAGAGACNGGAAAGTCTGGATGGAAGTCAAAGCAAGCTAAAAAGCTTGCCTTAGGAAAAATCTTTGCTGGAGAGGACTTGGAAACATTCAACCTGAGAGGTCCTGTGACAGAGATATCTCAAGTGAAATAGGCACTTGTCTTACATGATTGAAGTTTCAATATTTTGTTTTAGTGAGTTTGCAAAACACTTCTGACTCTGTGAAGACATTACTGAGGCCCCTCCCAAGGCCTTGAGAGAAATGCATTCTAGTGAGAGGCCCTGGAATCATTAGCTCCATGGTAAGTCTGGTGTTCTGGGTGGAAGAAAAGAAAGTAAANNAGTGGCTCAGAGGCTGTNCTGCCTACCCTTCCCCTCAGCAGCTAGTATGTCCTTCATTAAGGCTTTCTGACATGCTGCACATAGCCACGTAAAAGCAAAACTGGGCACTTTGTCTCTACTCAAATTATCTTGAGTACATGTGTTCCTTTTGCCATTCTATTGACAGCTGCATAGAGTTTTGTGAGTGAGTGTAGCTATAAAAATGCATAACTTATCCTTTTATTTGGCAGACACTTAAAGTTTTTAGCATTTCCTTCTAACAACACTGTAATAAAATTTTTTAAAAGATTTATTTTTATATGTGCATAAGTGTTTGTCTGGATGTATGTATGCACATCACATGTGTTTTGTGCCAGAAGAGGGGCATCAGGTGACACCCTGGAACTGGAGTTACAGATGACTGTGAGCCACCATGTGCACACTGGAAACCAAACCAGGTCCTCTGCGAGAGCAACCAATGTTCTTAACCACTGAGCCCCTCATCACTTTTCAAATTGATTTGTAAAACAGAACAAGACAAAAGTTTACTGTTACTATTAATGTTTCTTCTTTTCTCTGTGTATTGAAAATTTTTGTCCTAGTTTATCAGACAGAGCCTGTTTATTTTCAGACACTGCTGGCATAAGGTTGGATTATACTAGGCTAGCTGCATAATTCTGGTGAATTCATTTCATTCTGTTTTCTCACAGGTTAAGAGTATCAGTGTAGGGGGCTGGAGAGATGGCTCAGGGATTAAAGAGCACTTGGCTGCTCTTCCAGAGGTCTTGAGTTCAAGTCCCAGCAACCACATGATGGCTCACAACCATCTGTAATGAGATCTGGTGCCCTCTTCTGGCCTTATGCATACATGCAGAGAGAACACTGTATACATAATAAATAAATAANTTTTTTTTAAAAAAGAGTATCAGTGTGGTAGTTAATTTTACTCATCCATGATGTACCCAGACATCTGGTCATATCTTCTACTGCACGTGTTTGTGGGAGCATCTCTGGGTGAGATTAACCCTTTTCATCAATAAACTGAGAAATATGCACTGCACACCATACTCTGGGTGGGATTCACCTGGTCAGATGAAGTTCTTGTGTTATTGTTGATACCTGCAATGTCCCCCCAGGCTCACATATTTGAATACATGGTCCCTGTCCTAGTTAGCTTGAACTGTCAACTTAATATAGCCTTGAGTCATCAGAGAAGGGAGTCTCAGTTGAAGGCTTGCCCAGATAAGACATGTCTGTGGGGATTGTCTTGATGGTTAATTGATATGCCAGGGCTCAGACTAGTATGGGTGGTATCACTGTCTAGACAGGTGGTCCTTGGCCAGCCTGGAAGCCATCAAGCAGCATCCCTCCATGGTTTCTGTCTACTCCTTTGACTGTGAGGTGAGTTCCTTGGTTAGATGTTATTGTGTGGAGCAGCAAGCAGGCCTTCCTTCGGGTTCCTGCTTGAGTTCTTGGCCTGACTTCCCTCATTGATGGACTGTGACCTGAAAGTATAAGTCAAATAAATCCTTTCTTCCCCTAAGTGGCTTATGGTCTGTGTGTCTTAGTACAGCAATGAATGGGAACTAGGGACAGTCTCCTCCTCGGGTTGCTTCTTATTTTGGGTTGCTGTGAAGCCACCAGGACATAGCCTGGCGAGGGGGAGTGGACTTTAGGGGGCAGAACATGAGATAATATCTACTTTCCATTCTGGTCTGAATGCTCTGCTTCCTGACCTACTGCTAGGGAACTGTCCTTTCTGCTGTGCTCTCCCTCCTCCTCCACCAGAGACCAAATTTCTCCCTGAAACCTTGTACCCCAATAAATCTTCCCTCCCTTAAGTTGCTTCTGCTGGGTACTTTGTCAACATGACAAGAAAAGTAACAAATAGCCTAGATAAAGCAAAAAGGCTGCATAGGAGGGGATGCCTGCCTGCCCGCCTGCCTCTTGCCTGAGCTGGGGTGTTGGTCTTTTCCCACCATTAGGACCCAGACTGAAGCAGCAGCTCTTCCTGAGCCACTGGCTTTGAGTCTAAATTTATACCACAGGCTCTTCTGGCTCTCAGCTCTCCAGGCTCAAGACTTAACTATTCAGACTCTCCTTTGTCGCTGGCTCACTGACTGAAGGTCTTGGAACCTCTTGGCCTCTGTGATCACATGAGGTATTTCCTTAGTCTGTCTGTCTGTCTGTCTGTCTCTGTCTCTGTCTCTCTCTCTCTCTCTCCCTGCCTCCCTCCATAACTATGTGTGAGTGCACAATTTGATCCATGCTTATTTTATACTTTTTAGTATTTTTAATTGAGGTGCATGTGGGGAGGAATGCACACATGTACATGATTGCCTGTGGAGGCCAGAAGAGGCCATCAGATCTCCTAGAGCCAGAGCTACAAGCAGTCGTGAGTTGCCTGATGTGGGTGCTGGGAACTGAATTCAGGTTCTGTGAGAGCAGCAAGCACTCTTAACCACTGCGCCATCTCTCCAGCCCTAGCACTTACTTTGTGAAACAACCTGAGCTAATGTGAGACTTTATTATTTATTTATTTATTTATTTAGCCTCTCATATGTCTATCTATCTGTCTGTCTATTTATCTCTATTTCTTGTATAGATACATACACACATATATTTTATTGGTTCTGAGTCTCTGATAAACTTTTACATAATCAGCTACCTTATTTAACTATTGTAAAGAAAGGAATCCATATATGTGACAACTTAGCTGAGCCCTTAGCCATGAAATATTTCCCAAAGGTGCGTGTGTTGAAGGTTTGGCCCCCAATGCAGTAGAGAATATTTACATAAACATATGTAAATATATTTGGGATTTAAGGTTTTCTCTCAAACTATTGCTAATCATCTCCATATTATTATTGAATAACACACTCTTTCACTGTTCCCTAAAAGCACCATTCTAAAAAAAAAAACTAGCCTAAGGAAGAGAAATAATTTCTGCTCTAAAAATTACAACTTGTGCATCTGCATACTGACCTAAGCATGATCAAAACAAGGAAATGAAGATACATCCCTGTTCTTGTTCACACACCTGCCCACATAAAATGCAGGACAGTAAATCTGAATGATGTCCTGAGAGCCCTTNAGTAGTTAAACATAATCCAGGCAAACAAAGACAGGGGAAAGGTATCGATTTTATGTCACATAAATGTGTGTGGCACAAGCCTTAAATAATGCTCCCAGGGCCCTTTTGGGTGTGATTGGGCAAGCCTGTGTTTAACGACGTGAGAGCTCCTTTCTCTAAGGTCAATCGTATGTGTTTAACCTCTAGGCTCCCGAGTGGCTGACTGCCCCACTGGTTTATGGAGTGGAAGCCAAGGAGATTGGGGATTTAGGGCGCCGATGACTTGATCTTGCAGACTCTCGCTGTGTTACCCATGGATGGTAACAAATCCATTGCAGGCTGGCAGCCTTAGCCCTTCCAGGAGGCACGGTTGGCTGGTTCTCATTTCAGACTTACTCCCGGAGGTGCAAAGCCCATGGTCACCTTTGGAAAATGGANTTGATCTCAAATCTGTGAAAGAAAATGGTCTGCCTTAATTGAGATTCCCCCAGACTGCCCAGCAAACAGCTATAAAGGCAAACCCGAGGTCTTGGGGTCTCTTTGGTTTTTGTTTCCTATCTAGAAAATTTCCACTCTGTGTATTTTCTGAAATCATTNTTTAAAATGCTAGGCCTAAGGCAGAGAAGATAGCTCATCAGCTTCTGAAGCCTGATGACCTGTGTTTGATCCCCTGAACCCACACAAATGTGGACAGAGAGAACGGACTCTACATAATGTCCTCTGACCNCTACACACGCNTTTTCTGGCATGTGTGTGCCCTCTCCAACACACACAACAATAGTAACACATAAAGTGTTAGGCTGTTGAGACGTGCTGTCAGGAAAGGAGGGTAGGAAGGAGGAAGAAGGAACAGACAGTGGCAGAGGTGCATCAGAGACACAGGATGCTCCCACTTTCAGACTCCCAGGATGCACCAGAAAAGAAGACTCAGGTCTGCCAGCAGAGAAGGGTGTTTTATTTGAAGCCAGCATGATCACACAAATGTCTGTGTCTTCTACCAATGCCTACCTTGAAATGCTCACCCCCAAGGTGATGGTGTTAGGAGGTNGACCTCTGGGAAGTCATTAGGTCATGGGGGCACAATNAGATTAGTGACCTTATAAAGGAGGCCCCAAAGAGACCCAGCTCCTTCCCTCAGGGGAGACAAGTTCAGAAGGTATAGCTGAGGATGGAGTTAGAGAGTAGGATGGCTGGTCTGAGAACGTAGCCTCTGTCCAGACACTAAGTCTGTCAACACCTGGATCCTGAACCTTNGGCCTCCACAACCCGGGGGAGGAAACTTTCATGCTTATGTGTCACCAGCCTGTGGTGTCTTGTTCCAGGAGCCCAAAGAGACAAACATCTAGGATTTTCAACTCACACTTCACCTCCTTTCCAACTTGTTTTTTCTTTGTCAGCTTAATTGACTTTTGAAATAGAGTCTTGCTGTGTAGACCAGGCTGGCCTCAAACTTGCAGTCATGCTGCCTCTGCCTCCCAAGTCATGGGAGTCTAGGTCTTAACCACCACAACTGGCTCCTAATGCATTTGAAAGACAGCTAATGTTTGTTCTGCTGTTTGGTAGACTCTGGTTAAGTGTGTGCTATCAAATTGCATATAAAACAAGACTTGGCCTCTTATGAAGGAAAAAAATTTAACCATGAGCCATAACCAAAATATCAGGGGAAAAAATACAACCTTGATGCCAAGAGTTCAATCTTTCCACTTTTGTCAGCAAGGAATTAATTCTGCCCTGTACTGACCAGAGAAGTTAGTCGAGCAGAGAAACTTGACATTTCTAGGGCAGACATGATTGTAATCAAAGCAGTGGAACGGTTCCACAGCTCACAGGTGAGCANACAAAAAAGACGAGGCCTAGAAAATCTGGAGAGGTGGACAGGACACCAACATGGACCTCTCTAAGCACGGGGACCCTGGCTCAGAACTGTACTGTACTCCTGCACTCTGGCTCCCCCTCTGCCAAAGCGTTATGTGCTAGCTGGAGTTTCCTAGAAGTGAGGCTCATATCTGTGCACCACAGTGTCCACCTCACTTAGAGACGCTTTTCTTGAAGAGCCANGGGAAAGGAGCCCTATTGTTCCCANAAGCCTTGCACTATGACAGACTGTGGTGACATCTTCAGACCTGATCTGTTAAGCCAGCATCACTGGCAGAGTGGTCCGTACTCAGGTGTGATGGTTAGGATTCTCNAGAGAAACAGAATAGACAGGATGAACATATGTATGCATAAAACTTTGAGATAGTAATAATGGCCAAACCACACCTGAGAGGCCAAGAGCTCGCTAGTTGCTCGGCCTTTGAGGCTGGGTACTCAGAAGTCCCAACCTGTCACAGAAAAACCAAAGGGTTCCTGGGAACTGCTGGTCCTCAGTCAATGATGGAAGCCTGGAAACACAGGTTCTGGTATCAGTGAAGGAATCACCAGCAGCAGCAAGAGGATGAATTAACTCAGAGTCGAGAGCCAAGGCCAGCTGAACAAAAGGCAAGCAACCTTTCTTCCTCTGCGCCCGCTTTGATCCGGCTGCCACCAGAAGGTGCTGCCCACGTTCAGNGTGGATTGTCCCACATCAATTAAGACCAGCAAGACAATTCCTCAAGTGAGGCTCCCTGTTCAGATGACTAATCTGTGCCAAGCTGACATTAAAACCAACCAACACACTGGAATGGACTCATATCTGAGGACTACAGCTATTTCTGAGGAAATGAAAACATTTCTGCCATTAAGTGACACAATCATATTATTTACTTTCTCTTTCTACTTGCGNGTGTCACCGGTTACACCAGGAGCATTTCTAGAATAAACTCCACTCGGTCCGGGAACATAGCTTTGATACACTACAGCATTGGCTTCGCTGAAAATGTACTTTACATTTTTACATTTAAATCCCTGACTGAGAGAGGGCTGTGGCTTTCTATGTTAGGATAATTTTTAGTTGATTGAAGTATTAAAATTGTGTTGGAAACTAAATTTGTGGCATGTTGAAATATGGAACAATTACCTNTTCTTCAAGAGGNACACGGAACTCAGCGACGCCACACTTCAGTCTGGCTGAAGTACTAGATCTCAGTCTGTGTTGCTTCATCTTCTGTGGCAACTGCTCGATCCGAGTTGTTTGTACACCGGTTTCTTTTACTCACTTTAAAAACTTAGCTTCATCAAGCATAATTTCCACATCACAAAATCCAGTCACTTTTAACCACGTACAATTTTTTAGGGTAAAATTCCATGACTTTCAGTAACTGTAGTTCAGTTTCANTCAGTTTTTTAAAATAAATATTATTTATTCTTTGAACATGTCATACATGAATAGAATGTATTTTGGTGTTCTCTATCCCCTACTACCTACCTCAGCTCTGCCCTAGGAGCCCCATTAATGTATCTCCCTGCAATTTTTGTTTTTGTTTGTTTGTTTGTTTGTTTGGAAACAGGGTCTCTCTACATAGCCCTGCCTGTCCTGGAACTATCTCTGGAGACCAGGCTGGCTTCAGACTCACAGAGATCCACCTGCCTCTGCCTGGAATGAAAGGTATTGAAATCATCACACCCAGTTCCATTTTTTAAAATTAATAACCCACTGAGTCCAAATAGGGCTGTCCATATGCACATGGGTTTGGGGCCATCATCTGCATCATACTCTAAAGAAAAATGAATTTTTCACGCTGGTAGCCATCAGCTGCTGATAGCTTTTCAGCTAGGAGTGGGACCTTGGGAGTCCCTCTCCCATCCATGTTGAAATTTTGTCAGTTTTTGAAACAATGTACCCATTTCCGGCAGGTTGTGAGCCACTGTCACAGACTTACCATGTTTTCTTGTCTTTCAGGATGTACAGGAGAGCTGGGGACCTTGGTAAAGGTGGGAAGGGAAGTGTCATGGACATGAAACAGCTGATCAAGGACGACACAACATAGAAGTCGAGAGCCCGGTGCATTCTTCCTTTATTTCCCTGACCAGCAGTGTTTCCTGTTTGAGNGTCAAGTCAGACTTTCTGCTTTTAAAACAAAACAAAAAACAACCCTACCATCAGCCTCTGAGTGATGGGATTACAGGCTTGTGTCACCACACCCAGTTACACAGAGCTGCAAATGAGTAACACAGTATGTAACTTTTTGTGTCTGGCACCTTTCAATTAGAGATAGTTCTCAGATTTGTCCATTCTGTGGCATATTTCAGTAGAATATGAAATTTCTTTTTATCATTGAACACTGTTCTATTGTGTAGATGTGCCACAATTTACTGAACTATTCACTCTTTAAAAGGGATTTCCAGCTAATGATAATTAGATATGAAATTGTTAATGCCTATAGGTTTATGTATATACGTTTATATTTCTTTTGAGTTAAGTACCTTGGGGTAAAATTTCTTGGCTAAGTAGTAAATATGTTTAACCAAATAAGAAATTGCAGATTTGGAGAAAAGACTCAGTGGTTAAGAGCACTTGTTGTGCTTTCAGAAGACTCTGGTTCAATTTCCAGCACCCANACAATGGCTCACAAGATGCTGCAACTGCAGCCNCAGGGAATCTGACACCCTCTTTTTTCCCCCAGCCATTTAATAAGAGCTCCCCACCCTTATTCCATAGTAGCATCCTGAGAATTTTTGGCACAGCTGTGTAGGAAGCTGTGGAAAACCAAGCAAAATGAGGCTATCTATCAGTCAGACTCCTGGANTAAGAACTGGGCTGAGGAGGGGCCTCTTTGTCCAGACACCAGCATGAACTTCATGGGAGGCTAGGGCTGGCCACACACCACCAAAATCATGAGGGTGCTGGGCTGGTGCACGAGTGTGCACACCTATGTTCCACTGGCTTGCTTCTGCCATGTCCAAGCCCCAGTGAGGGACAGCCGGAGCTCGCACAGGCCTTGTGCTCTTGGCCTTTTTCTCAGACCTCACAGCGTCACCATGGGCTTTCGTTTTCTCTGCCAGCTTGTTGGCATGATCTTTTGGTAAAGGTCCTTCTCTTGCTTTTTCATCATCACGAGGGCCAGGCGCTTGGCCTCACTTTCTTCCCCCGGGGCCAGCAGCTCTTGCCTTCCCTCTGCTGGGGTTTGACCTTCAAGTTTGGGTGGGTAGTGAAGACTGAGAAACTGGTAGAGGCAGAAGTTGACAAAGCCCAGGAGAGTGGTATAGAACTTGGTGAACGTGACCATGACCCTGTAGTCCACATCTGTTGGATGATCATGGGAGAAAGTATAGGGTGCAATCCATACGATGGGCTGACCCAGCACCTCAGCTTGGTAGGTAATGCCTTTGATGGACAGGAAGACCTTGCATAGGGCTTGGGCAGCAACAACGTAGTGCAGGAACTCCACAGTAAGCGGGTGACACAGTTGAATAGTCTGCACATGGCACTTACCCGTCCATGGGAAGGTGGAGAAGAGGAAGCACATTGACAGGGCATCAGGTCCCTCAGAGCATCGACAAACGTGGGGTACCCCTCCTTGACAGTGTGGTCAGGTTGGTAGCTGGGTTTATTGTCCTTCAGGTGCTCCACAGCTTTCCACTCGCTCTTCCCACCGGCTCTGTGGAGCTTCCAAATAAACAATCTCGTACTCTTGGAACTTGCTGACGATGGGCTCGTGGAGGAGGACTTTAATATCTTTGATAAGGTAAAGTGTTGGGGCTGCTGTGGAACCCTTGGTCACTTTCTTCTTGTGCTTGGGCTCATGGGGATAAATGCCTTTCGGGCTACACAGCCACCTGAAGTCNGGCAGGCTCAGCTGCAGCTTTGTTTTAGGTGATATAATTGGTGGTAGAGCCTCGTCCATACTTCCTCTTCTCCAGACCTCCCATAGCTCCACACTGAGAAACCCTGACACCCTCTTCTGGCAAACACTCAAACACATAAAATATGTAAATCTTAAAAAAAAATCCAGATAATATGGATTCCTCTCTTAAAAAAAAAAAAGAACTGAAAAGAAGTTAGCGACTAGAGCAGGACTACATTAATGTTTGTTGTGGGGCTGCTCTGTGGCTGATGGATTCTCTCAGTTCCTGCTTCTCTGGGAAACACTATTTCATCTTCATTTTGAGGAATAATTTTTCTGAGTATAATATTCTTGGTTGATGTTTTTTCTTTCAGTGCTGTGAATACAACATTTCACTCTCCTCTAGCCTGTAAATTTTCTGCTGAGTAGTCTGCTGTAAGCCTAATGGGCAGTCCTATGTGTGACTTGATGTTCTTTCCTGTTTTTGAGAATTTTTCTCTTTGTCTTGTACTTTTTGACTATTATCTGTCTAGGTAATTGTCTATTTCAGTTGAGTCTAGCTGGGAGTCCCTGAGCTTTTTTAAAATCTGGGATGTTTTCTAAAACAGTTTTCAGTATCTTTCCCCGTTTCTTTGCTTTCTGGGATTTTCATTATGAAAGCCACCAGATAGTGTTAGAGAGCTATAGTTGCCCACCTCCACCCCATGTATTCTCCACAGTTTTGTGTTTTCAGATTCTTTAGCAACCATTCTGGTGAGTAGCTATGGTACCTCGTTCTTTTCATTTGGATGGATGGATGGATGGATGGTGTGCACGCATGTGTGTGCATGAGTGTGTGCAGGCTTACTCCTACATGTGGAAGCCAGAAGTTGATGTTGGAATGTTTCTCCTTAACCACTCTCCACCTTCTGGCTTTTTTGTTTGTTTGGTTGGTTTTTGTTTTTCTTTTTTTAGACATTGTTTCTCATTGAATCCAGATCTTACCATTTTGGCTAGACTGCCAGCAATCCCCAAGTTTGTCCGTCTCCCTTCCCAGTACTGAGATTACAAGCACTCATCATTGAGCCTGGCTTGTAAGTGGCTTCTGGGGATTCAGCCCTCGGCTTCTGCGGCAGCATCTTCTCACAGAGCCATGTCCGCCTCTCATTTGTATTTCCCAACGACTCTCGTCTTTATTTGCTGTGGTATCTCTTCTTTTATTATCTGATCTGTTCAAAATTTTACTCATTTAAAAAATGACACCACCTTTACTATTGAGTTATAAAAACGGGTCCAGAATATTTATTTTGTAAATATTTTTCCCAATTTTGTTTTATCACTAAGTCTTTGTGGAAACACACATGTTCAACATTATTAAGGTATATTGATTTTTTTTTCTACTATACTTAGTGCATTTGATGTTAAAACTAAGAATCTTTGTCTAACCCAAGGTCATATGTTTCTTCTAGAAATTTATAGTTGTAGTTTTTGCATTTATGCCTATGACTCATTGAAATTTAAGTTTTACATCTAGATCAAGGTTAATATTTTGGCATTCAATCAAATCTAATTGTTTGAACAGACAGTTCTTTCTCTTTGAATTACCCTGGCACTTGTGACAGTTACGATTGACTGTATCTATGTGGGCCTTTTTCTAGACTTTCTGTTGTTTCATTAATCAGTGTGTCTATTGTCTTAGTAGGTTCCTGTTGCTGTGATGAAATGCCCTGACAAAAGATACTTAAGGGAGAAAGGGTTGGTTTCAACTCACAATTCAAGGGGAAAATCCATCATGGTAGTGAAGTCAAAGCAGGTGGGTGAGTGTGGGGAGTGTGTGTGTGTGTGTGTGTGTGTGTAGTGGTGTGTGTGTGTGTATGTGTGTGTGTGTTTGTGTGTGTGTTTGTATGTGTGTGGGTTTTTTTTGTATGTGTGTGTGTGTGTGCTTTGAAGCTGACTGAAAATCCCTAAAGCAGAGCGGGAGAAGCTTCTAGTAATAACATAGGTACAGTTAGGACTTGGCAGCACTCAGAGACCCTCCAGAAAGACTCAAGTTTCCTGTGTGGTTACTGTGGGATGTTGTGCCTGACACTGGTGTGTTCTAAGAGTCAGCAGCCTTTTGTTCTCAGTAAGAATTCCACGAGGGACACTGGGGAGACAGCGCAGTGGTCAAACACTGCCCTGCAAGTGTGAGGACCAAAGTTCTTGCCCCAGAATCCAAGTAAATGCCAAGTGGGCAAGCTGGCCTGCCTGTAACGTCAGCCGGGAAAGGTGGAGGGAGACAAGGGATGCCGGAGCAAGCTGACTGGTGAGACTGGCATAGCTGCATGCTCTGGGTTCGATTAAGAGACCTTGTTTCATTGAATAAGGTGGAAGAGCAATCTAGGATGACTGCTGACATCAACCTTAGACCTCCACATGCACACAGACAGATACACACAGACACTACACACACACACCACACTACACACACAGACACACACACCACACACACACACACACGCACTACACACACA
>LZPO01034769.1:379041-412526 GCA_001675575.1 Neotoma lepida
ACACACACACACTACATACACACCACACACACACACACACTACATACACACACCACACACACACACACACCACAGACACACACACATACACACATATACAAAAAGAACAAGAAAAAAAATCCACAATAAAGTCAACACAGGAAGTCCTTCACATCATGTCCTCCCCATGGTGGTTCGTGCTCTCCGTGAGAACACCTACAGTAGCAAGAGGCCTGAGGTACAGCATATTATACAGCCTGCCCCAAACTCATTTGACCTTGGAACCTCTTTAAGACAGGACCTCCGGCTAGCAAAGTGTTATCCTTAGCTGTGAAAAGAAAAAGAAAAAAAAAAGCACCTGTGAAAATATTGCCACAGATAATTCTATGATCTCCCTCACCTTTCAATATCCGAACAATATTCAAATGAGACAATTATGTCAGAGCTGGCTGGCTGCTATGTGATGCTGTGAGCAATGCCTTGTGCTTCGTCTTTGAAAGAGAGAGAAGCTGGGGTTTTTTAATGCTTGATTTCCTTGTGTTCTGCCTTAGAAATGATGAACAAAATATTCTCCCAACACAGAGTATCAAACTAAGCAGGGAGGGTGAGTGTTCCCACATGCTTTCTCTCCATCTCCTTACTTCAAACTCCTGCTTTGCCCTGATTTATTGCATAACTGGTCCTGAAACCATCTATATCTTGATCTATACCTATATATCAAGAGATACTATTCCATGTGTATATGCTCCATGTAGTGACCAGTGTGACAGGGTAAATATAAAATAGGTAATACTTACCTTACAATACTTTCTAATGATTGACAACACACAATTCTACAAACAACACCCTAAACAACACAGCAGTTTGCAGCAAGAGGCAGCTGATGTAGTTCATTGTTTTGTTTTTGTTTTCGTTTTTTTTTTTTGAGACAACAGCATAGCTGTTGGGCCAGGAGGCAAAGGTGCAGCTTTCAGGGGATGTGCGGCCAGAAAGGAGCTCCTCAGCCTGCCTCTGTAATTAAAAGTATAAATGTTTCAAGTCGAATACATCCTATTAGTAAGATTTTAGGAAACAAAAATTTAATTTATTCACATTCGATATGGTCTGTAAATGCCACCATTATGGGCCTTCCGCTGGCCTTTGATTAGCTATGGATTAATAAAACTTTTATATCTCCTTTGTCAGCCTCGTTGCGAACACTGTTTTTGCATACTGTTACTATTAAATAAATGAATTAGTGTCCAGAAGTGTGTCATGCATATTACCTAGCAGCAGGAAGCATGATACANTGGTCAGCTCCCCAGGAGTCTCATAAATCCAGTGCGCTCGGTAACCTGCTCACGTGGACCTATTAAAAGCATGGTGATTTACTGGAGCCGTATTTGTGCTTAACAATGGAATTTTAGTTAATTCAAAACAATGTAAATCACCTCCAATTACAGTATTTGAATATTCACCATTGCTTCACAGAACAGGAACTGTTACTGAGGNGGGCTTGGGTAACTTGGGTGCAAAGTAACCCAATCCTGGAGAGCCCTGTTTATCTGAAGCAGCTAGTTAACTCTGCCAGAGCAATTTAGGGAAAAATCTGGAAGGAAGGGAAAGCAGGAGCAAGGCCTTGGGTTCCCTTCCTGGCTACAGTGCTCAGGTGAGTGTGGTAGTTGCCCCTGTGTGGCCGTTCACTGTGAGGGGGTGACATTCACTAGAAGCCTGGGTCTCTCTGTGACTGTGGTTATTAAGTCTGAGCTTTTTGATACCACAATAACCGATCTGTCCCTGAGGGGACAGCGCTGACCAGATTGCATCCTCAGGTTTGAAACAGACTCTTATTCCTGAGGTCTCAGAGGGCCTTTCTGGGGACAAAAGGATGATGAGCTGTCAGCTGGCTGCAGAGGTTGTGTTTAGCAGTGCTGGGCCTTGAAACTGGGTGGGATCTGCGGGTCCCTCATCCTCCCCAGGTGAAACAGGAGTAGAATTAATCCCGGTTAGGGTGAACTTCCTCGGAGTGCCTTCTGTCTGTTGGGGATGTTCAGTTTTCTTGACCTTGACCCTAGTCTGAAGTGGGTGGGCTTGTATTTAGTAAAATGCAAAATCTGGAGGAAATACAGACTTTGGGTAAAGTCAACTGTGTGTGTGTGTGTGTGTGTGTGTGTACATGCACCAGGTTCTATTTAGGTCAGACATCAATCTGGGGTGGGTCCTCCAGCTTGTCTGGGACAGGGTCTCCTGTCACCACTGTCTAAGCCGGGACAGGCAGGCTATCCTGCCCTCACTTCCCACCTTCCCATGGGGTTCTGGCCACCGACACTTACACTGCCACATCTGCCTTCTACTGGGTTCTGGGACTCTGAACTCAGGCCTTTAGGATTACATGGAAGGTTTTTACCCACCGAGTCGAGTCTCCAACCTGGAAAGTCAACTTGTATAATTTTTGTTCGGTATCATCATTGGCTTTAGTCAGTGATGAGTGGCTTTGGGTGTGATGCTGCATCTTGCAAGTTCTGTGCCCCGAGGTGAGTGACATCTCCTTACTGTACAAATGTACACACCTTGCAAGGCAACAACAGGTTTACACGCAGTTTGTTGTCCTGTTGCGAAAATGAAATCCGGCACATAAAACACAGGGTGGTCACTGCTGGGGCTCCTCTTCTCTCCGAGTACACACAGGTGGTATGAGGAAATGTTTCTTCCACTAGTAATGGTGGGTTCAGGTTGAGCCAGTTGCTTCCTGCTCTGGGTTCATGTATCAGCATGATTCTCTGCTGACTTTCTCTGATCTCTCTCTATCACTCACCCATCTCTACTTCATCCAAGGAGTGATACATGGGTGTAGTCTAAAAAGTATTAAACTGCTACTGTTAGTATTCTGACCCACTCCTTGGAACCCCGCCCCTTGGGGCCACCCTGCATCCTGATGTAAAAGAATCATTTTAAGAAAAAACCCCTCCCCTTCCTCTCTCTCTTCCTCGAGCACTCTCTCCATTCCCACGAGGTGTGCACACCTCCACTTTCCCTCCCTTCTCTTTCTTCCTGTCTCCCTCTTTCCTATCTTTCACTTCATCTCTATTATAATAAACTCTCTCCACATGGGTGCAGCACCTGGGAGTGAGTGACTGTTCCACACGCAGTGGCCACTGTACCTTCCTGACATGTTTCCCTGCATGAGTGGGATACCCTGGCCCAGCCAGCTGGGGTCCCCTGAGTGATATATCATAACAACTACCAGTCTCCCTCCCATTCTGTCCCCAGCTTCTTTCTCCAGATGGATTGCTTTCATACGTAAGCATGCACCGTGAACCCCACAGGCAGCAGAATACCGTCCACATTTCTGCATCTCAGAAGTCAATGAGGGCTTTGAGAGATGGCTCAGCAGTTAAGAGTGCTTACTGCTCTTTCAGAGGACCTGGGTTCAGTTCCCAGCACCCACATGACAACTTGCAACCTCCATGACTCCAGCTCCAAGGGATCCATCTGAACTCTCTGGATTCCTGCACACATGTAGTGCATATATATATATACCCAGACATACATACACTAAATGCATTTTTAAATGTTTATTTTTAAAAATAAACAAGAAGTTAATGAGCTGGTCAGAGTAGCACATACCTATAGTCCAGTGGTTCTCAACCTGTAGGTCAAAACTCCTTGTGGGCCGGGGAGGAGGGTTGTCGAACAACCCTTCCACAGGGATCACCTGAGACCATCAGAAAACCATAATGTAAAACAGATATTTACATTATGATTCATAAAAGTAGCAAATTTACAGTTATGAAGTAGAAATAAAAATAATTTTATGGTTGGGGGTCACCACAACATGAGGAACTGTATTAACATCTGTATAGAGCATTATGCATTGTGTTTGTGCCTCCTGTCATTTAACCAGTCTCCAGTCTCCTGTTGCTTTGAGTCCTCTGCAATCCTACCCAGTGTCGTGCAGAACACCTCTCTTCAGTCTTCTTGGTGCACACGCATCAGTGTAGCTGCAGGGTGTCTGCCGGTTGTAGGCTAAATTCCTAGAAATAGATTCCCTGGGTCAAATTGTTATAGAAATTGCAGAACTAGTCTTTGAAAAAAAGATTGCACTAATTCACGTGCCTTCCAATAATCTGAAAATGCTGTTTACCCCATACCCTCAGTGTTTTGTGTGGAGGCTTTCAAATGAACGTGTGTTAATTACACAAAGTAAGGGGCTTCATTCTGAGAGTTACATACACATAGTCAATGTTCTTTGGTCATTAGCACACTTTCACCTCCCTCTTTCTTATGCTTCCTCCGTGTTGACTTTTAATTTAGAGTCATAAAGAGGTTTTAAAGCTTTGTGTAATATCCTAAACAAATGAATTCGCTTCTGTCCAAGTTTCTTACCCCTGGTAGAGTTTGCTTCAGAACCTACAGATCTGCACAATAGTGTATACTGATAAGATGCTGAATTTTTTTGTTGATTTTGAGTCAGGGTCTCATTATGTAGCACTGACTGACCTGGGACTCACTATGTTGACCAGGCTTGACTTCAACTCACAGAGATCCACCTGCCTCTGCCTCCCAAGAGCTGGGATTAAAGGTGTGCACCACCACACTCAGCATATTGTTAAATTTATTTTATTTTATTTTTATTCTTTTGAATTTAAACACAAACACAACCATACTACTTTCGAAGTGAAGGAGCTTGTGAGATGGCTTAGTTGGGCAGAAGAGAAGCATGCCTTCAGGTGACTCCTGAAGTTTAGCCTCTAAAGAAGAGGACCTGGTTTTCCTGAATCAATTCTATAATGGTTGGCTTTAATATCAAACTTACATAACTAAAATCNCATTGGAAAAGAGTCTCAGTGAGGGATTGCCTACATTGCATTGTCCTGTGAGCATGTCTTAGGGGCATTATGTTAATTAATATGGAAAGATTCAGCCCCATTGTGGGTGGCATCATTCCCGAGGCAGGACGTTCTGAACTGTATACAAGTGAAGAAACTGAGCTGAACACAAGCAAGTAAGCAAGTACGCTTGCATCCATTTCTCTCTGCTCTTGACTGTGATTGTGAGATGATTAGCTCTTTGAAGTTCCTGCCTTGATATCCTGGCTGTAATGACAGACTGTAATCTCAAATTGTAAGCTAAAATAAAACCCTTTCTCCCCTAAGTTGCTTTTTGTCAGGGTATTTTTATCACAGCAACCAAAATGAAACTAAGACAGGACCCAACCCTGTTTTCCTCACACCTCGTTTGTGAATATCTTTACACAGCAGGGACCACACATGCAACCCTAACCCCCATTTGATCACAAGGAAGCTTTGATTAAATGGGATGAGCATCAAATTCAAGTTTCACCTGCTTGGGTTCTACTCCTAGTTCTATGATGTATTGTCTTTTGGCAATTTAGTTGACCTTTTAGTGTCTCAAAATTCTCATCTATAAAGCAGGGACAGCCATACGCATTCCATAGTACTTCCCTGGGTACCTTGTAGAGTGTCTGTCATGTGGGGCTGGAGAGATGATCAGTGATTAAGAGCGCTTGTTGCTCTTGTCAAGACCCACATCTGGGGGCTTCACAATCACCTATAACTCCAGCTCCAGAGGATCCAATATCCTCTTTTGACCTCTGTGGGCAACCAACCACACATATACATAAGTGAATAATCAAATAGATCTTTTTTAAAAAGTAGTAAGGAATTAAGGTGGTAATTTACCACTATACGATGAAAAAATTAAAAAATGAATCTGCTTTTTATGTCTATAAATATCTCAATCACTGAACAAAGGTATTCCTACATTTAATAAACCTGAATTGTAGTTGGCAATTATAACCCTGTGTTTTCTAATCAGAGTATAAGAAAGATTCTTAATGCTTTAAGGTGATATTGTAAAATTAATATGTGTTTTTCCCAAACACTTAGAAATTTAAAAAATAAATATTAAAGTCATCAGCTCACTAACCTTCTACTGAGAGATACTGCTAAAGCTATCTATTTATTTATGTAGCCCAAGCTAGCATCAAACTCACTGTGTAACCCAGCTGGCCTCAGACTTGTGGCAATCCTCCTGCCTCAGCCTCCCTGGTACCAGAAGCTTCTATACTCAGCAATGTTATTTTCCCCACTTTTTTCTCTCTCCATGTACTCAGGAGCATCATCTATCTCAGGAGGATCGAAGCTCAGTTCGATCCAAGGAGAGTGTGTTGTCGACCAAACACCCCCTCTGGGGTAAATAAAAGTATTTTATTCTGTTTAAAGGCTTGTATTGTAATTGGAAGAACCGTACATGCGGCACTGCGAAGCCAACCCCACTTATAACAGCTGAATACCATCATTTTCCGTAAGAATTCTTTGTTGCTAGGAACCTGGAGCATCCCGCCATTCCTGTAATACCAATAAATAATAAATGGAAACATAAAACAGCCGAAAGTATCCTAGTGGGTGCATCTGAACACTCTCCTGACTTCTCTGCTGAGCCCCGGGTCATTTACGGCTCTGTAATGAGACATGCCAACTTGTCATCTACACGTCTCAAACTTACCACATCCAAACAGAGCCCCTCCTCTCCACCCACTGGCTCCCCCTCCCGTCTCAATGACTGACAGCTCTACCCTGTAGGTGCTTCAACCAGAAATCCAGGAACAGTCCCTACATTCTTCCTCTTTCTCATTTAGAAACCTAGCAAGTTTGATCATTTCTGCACCACAAATCTCCCAGATTTCTATGTAGCTCCATCCTCTTGACGCCAAATCTAGGATTGGCCACAGGACAGGATTTGATAATAAGTTGCTCACTCTGGGANCCCCCTGTTTCCTGTCAAGCTCACCTTCCAGACAAACACCTGGTCAAGGACACAGTACTTCTTCAGTGGTGTTTCACCGCTCTTAATTCAGTTTTCAAAATCTCCAGTTTAACCTCCTAAACTATTTGCTACCCTCCTTTCATTTCATCTTCGACAAGTGCTTTTATTCCCCCCCCCCAGCCTCTCTGGCCTTGCTGAGCTTTTCCCTCTGTGGAGTCGAAGTGTACACTGTCCCATACACTTTTAAACCCCTTGCCTCTCATCCTGTCCCATCTGTCCTTGTTTTAGCTCTGTGTTCATGTCACCTCAGAGTCCTCCCTCAGCCCTAGGTCAGAAACACCCTCCTTATCCTTATTTAGAAAGCTTTAATTGTGCTACACAATCTTATAAGAATTTTCTGCCATCTACTTGTTTGCATGACTCTTTGTTCCATGTCTATCTCCCCACCAGAATATAAGCTCCCTGAGGGCAAAGATTGTGTCTGTTTTGCTGATTGCTTATTGCAATCTCAGGAGCATATGCCTGGTATGTAACATTTTCAGATATTTGATGGTTGATTGACTGATGGATGAGTGGGTGGATGGATGGATTCATGGATGTTTCCTTCCTATACTGTGTCTCTCTGGGATCAGAGCACATTTGCACAAACACAGAAAGCAGAGGAAAGAAACTCCTAGCAATTTTATCTAGCATTTTCTTCTCAATAGGCCTTGCTCATCTTCAAGAAGGTATTGTCACTGCATGTGACCACTGGTTGATAGGATTCCTGGGGTAGCTCCCACTTTCCCATCCACTTGTCCAGATTCAGCTTTAGTTTAGAGACCACTCCCGTGCCATCTTCCTGAGGTCACAGGAGTTTATTATTCTCTGTTTTGAACTCTTGCACTCCTTACAACCCATTCCACTCAGATGGCTTGGAATACTTCAAAAGCTCAGCCCCACAAACCAGCCAACCCCAAATCATTCAAGAACAGTGCACGCACTTCACTCCAGAGCAATAATAGCATGGTAAGGTGGACAGGACCAGCCAACCCAAAGTCAGGAAGAAATAATGTGCATGCTTCAAATAATCCTTTCTTTAACAGTCTTATTACTGAATCCCCTACCAAATATTTACTCAATAGATCCTGTGTGTGAAGAACTGTGTTCCTGCTCTCACGAAGTCCTGTGGTCCCCAAAACAAATGCACAGTCACACCAGCTCATGGGAACAATCCAGAGATGGACCGTGGAACCTGAGCTGGACCAAAAGTACACTGCCAGTGGCCCATACCTCCGACAATACCANTTGCTTCCTGGATTCCTGAGTTTTAAGTATTATTAGGCATATTGACAATTTGTAGCTGATGCCATCCACTGCACGTCTTCTGGTTTGTCCAGTTTCACAGAGCTGTGGTGGACTCTTCCGTTCCACAGAGTTTCTGCTCTGTTTGGTCTAATGTGCCAAAGAGCATTCAGTCATGCAGAGGAGTAATCCAAAATATTATATATCTGACATAGTATCTGTTGAATAAATATTTGTTGAGTGGATCCAATGGTAAAAATTTTTAGGAAAGTATTTCTTGAATCGTGTACATCATTTCTGAATGACTTTGGGTTGGCTGGTCATAATCCTTCTTACTACGTCAATACTCTGGGTCTGGGTCTCAAGGCTTATGCTTTAGGAACATTCTATGCCACCTGAGTGTGTGTGTGTGTGTGTGTGTGTGTGGTGGGGTGCATCAAGAACAAGACCTATTAGGGTGGTTTCAGAGGCTCCTAACCCTCAGAGCTGACCATCTCCCCATCAGATCCCAAAGAGCTTCAGGATCTGTGTCCCTTAGAGGNTATATATACATATATAGCGGTGAACTAATGCCCAGCCTCCAGTCTTGGATAGTACATTTCTGAGGCTCGCTATGTATGGTTCCCAGGAGGTCTGCAGTGGCATTGAGCCCAGCTGCCATGGCTATGACTAGCAAGGAACACACTCTGTTGGTGCCTCTCTTTCTAACCTCTTCTTCCAAGCAAGCTCTCTGTACTCAAGTCCTACTGATAGAATTTGCTCTCAAAGCTCACTCTGAGACACTCCTCCAAATTCTGGGTTCCCAGCACATAGAAGAAACTCAGCAAAAAGAAGTCAATGTATCGTAATGAATTGCACATTCGTGTCTGTTTTAGTTGCAGTTTCTATTGCTGCAGCCAAACACCATAACCAAAAAGGAAGTTCTTGGAGGAAAGTGTTTATTTGCCCTAGGCTTCCATATCACTGTTCATCACTGAAGGAGGTCAGGACAGGAACTCAAACAGGACAGGAACCTGGAGGCAGGAGCTGATGCCGAAGCCATGGAGGAGTGCTGCCTACTGGCTTGTTCCCCATGGCTCACACAGCCTTCTTTCTTACAGAACCCAGGACCATCTGTCAAAGGGTGGTCCCACTCACAGTAGGCTGAGCCCACCCATATCAATCACTAATCATGAAAATGCCCCACAGGCTTGCCTACAGCCCAATCCTATGGAGGCATTTCCTCAACTGAGACTCCCTGATGACTCCAGCTTGTATCAAGTTGACATAAAACCAGCCAGGGCCGTGTCTACTAACAGCTTGGTATCAGTTGTCACAAGAACACAAACTCAACCAAATTTCTGAGCATCTTCTCAGTTCTAGGAAAACCAAGCACACAAGACAAATGCAGCTCCTGACATCAAGGGACACACAGACTGTCTGGAGAGCCACTTTTCCAAAGCTCACATTCCCAAACAAGACAGTTTGGCTAAGGGTCTCCATCTCATACCTTCTCCAATTGACATGTGATTCAATGGGTTGTATAATGATACAAGTTGAACCTGGAGCAAAGTCTAGCGTGGACCTCATAATCCTGTTGCTTTCAGCACATAGCCTCAATGTTATAAAGGACAGAAATACGATTCAAACTAGCTTGAGTCAAAAAGGAAGAGGAAGCCATGGGATGGCTTTACCAGCAGCAAGACCTTTATTCTTGGGGAAATTGCCAAAGCTGGAAGTGTCACTCTTCTCTGCCACTGGGTCAGGAACAAAGGCAGCCCTCTCACCCTTGTGAGACCATAGAGTAAGGAACTAACCTTGAACCTGAGCTGGAGAAGTTCACTCGAAGGCCATCTGCTTCTGTCTGGAGGAACATCTTCACCTATGTGGCACCTGGGAGCTTCCAAAAGGGCCAACTTCCCAGTGGCTCGACCTATATAGGTCTGTGGTCTTTCTTAGCTCCAGAATAGGCAAGCTCAATCTTCTCCCCAAGCCTTGCCATAGCCCTTTACCCAGTCCCTAAGTACATTTTAGGCTGGTGGTAGCTACAACCTCAGGTCCGTGTCCATCTGTTCTAGAGCCTTTTCCACGATAGGTGGGCAGTAGGAAGGACTTCATCTGCCTTTGCCACGATAGGTGGGCAGCAGGAAGGGCTCCGTCTACCTTTTCCATGATAGGTGGACAGCAGGAAGGTCTCTGTCTAGCTCTGGTACCAGCCTCCCTCTGTATCTGCTCTCCTGCTGCTGTGTGACTACACCACCTCCAAGTCTCCATTTTAAGGGATCTACAGGCAAATCCCACAGATCTCTTTATTCTCTCTCCCCGCCTTCCTTTACTCTTTAGCTTGTAATTAGCCAGTTTTGTTTTTTTTTCCCCCTCACAGGTTTAAAGGCTGCTTATTTGAAATTCATCAGTGAGTGACTCCCATGGGAGTTACCCTCAATTACAAATTGAAGACTAATTGTATTGTGATGGCTGTGACTGGAAGACGCCTCGGCAGTAATCACGTCTAAATTAACTCTTGCTTCTGACTAAACACTAAGTTAAGGCTTTAAAATGGGCCATGATTTGCAGCAGTGAATACAGCGGTTAGTGCACTGGGGAGCCATACTTATATAATATTTTTTAAATTCTTTTTTCTTTTCTTTTGAACTCTGGACTACTTTTAAAATTCACTTAATGGAAAAAAATCATAGATAGTTACTTTTACCATAAAAGTTTGTCACATAAAAGTATTATTATTGTTGTTGTTGTTATTATTATTATTATTATTATTATTATTATTATATTAATTTTTTTGAGACAGGGTTTCTCTGTGTAGCCCTGGCTACCCTGGAACTCACTCAGTAGACCAGGCTGGCCTCAAACTCAGAGATCCATCTGCCTCTGCCTCTGCCTCCTGAGTGCTGGAATTAAAGGTGTGTGCCACCACCATCCCGTGTAAAATTATTATTTTTCCCGTGATTATTGCCATATTTTGTTCTTAAAATGAACTTTCTGAATTAACACACAAGTCTCATATGGATGTACAGTATTTTTAAATATTTTTATTAATTTTTTTGAGAATTACATATGCACATAAAATGTATTTTGATCATATTCAGTTCCCAAGCCTGCCTTGTAACTCCTCCTGGGTCTACCCTCCACTCCCCCTTCCAACCTGATGTCCACATATGTACCTATGTTTGTGTGTATACATGTATATGGATGTGTATGTAGAAGTATATATGCCACTGAGTCAGGTTTGCTGCCATATACCCAGGTCCTCATGTAAGCAAGGCAAGCCCTTTACCAGCTGAGTCATCTCCCCAGCCTGTTCTCCTATATTCTGCATTTCTACCCAANCATGGCCACAGTAAGCACTAGGTGACAGGCAACAAGCTTTGGAGAGCTATTTAGAAGTTAACTGGGATGGGAAGACACAGCCATTGTGTTCATGGAGGAGGAGAGGCCCAGCATGAGTGGAGGCCAGGGTGGAGTACACAGGAACTGTTAGGACACATGGCATGCCCAGACATCAACCAAGGAAGGATCCATCTCTTCCCACTGCTACCTTCAGAGCACCCCACAAAAGGTTTGAAGCAGAGATTTCCATATTTGAGAAATATTTAAGCACAAATTCAGACTGGGCATTAGTCNTCTAGCAAGACAAGCTCCCCTTGAGCTTCGTATAATGGCACACAATTAGTCCCAGCACTAGGGAGGCAGAGGAGCTCTGTGAATTTGAGGCCAGCCTGGTCTACATAGTAAGCTCCAGGACAGCCAAGACTACATAGAAAGACTCTGTCTCAAAAAAAGCAGAGAGAGCTTTTTTTTTCAAAAAAAGACAGACAGAGAGACAGAGAGAGAAACACAGAAAGACATACTCCTTTGATTTTAGTATAAATAAAAAAGTAACTTCAAAGGTGTTTTAACTTCTTCTTTTGACCTTATCCAACTGCTGATGATAAAGGAAGCCATGAATGGGTCTCCTCCAGAAAGACAGGTGGGGACTGAATTCATTCGGTTTGCCTTTGCTATCACTGTGCTGGAAGGCAAGGACATGTCTGCCTTGTCTCGACCGTCTGCTTACAGCACACAGTGGCTTACGACAGGCTGGCCTCAAAGACAGATCCGGTGCCAAGGGCAAACCAAAAGGAGATAGGCAAGAGACATTAAGAACCAAATGCTCCACCTTGTCAAGTTCAGATTTAGGTCTGGAAACAGCTTCCCTACCCACGGGCTCTTAGGTCTGGAAACAGCTTCCCTACCCACGGGCTCTTAGGTCTGGAAACAGCTTCCCTACNAAACAGCTTCCCTACCCACGGGCTCTTAGGTCTGGAAACAGCTTCCCTACCCACGGGCTCTTAGGTCTGGAAACAGCTTCCCTACCCACGGGCTCGTTCTGGTCCCCTGCTTGTCCTCTCTCCTTGCCCCACCTCAGGAGCACCTTCCTAGGTCCTACCACGGCAGGGCGACCCCTGAGGGTTAGAAAAGGAAAGGGGAGTTTGCAGAGGACCAAAGTGGAGGTCCAACCTCAGCCTTGAAAGGGCTGTGACCCACATAGAGCTGCCACATAGTAAGCCAGAACCTCGCCTGTCTGTGACCTGAGTACCTCTACCCAGGTGCCAAATATCTTTGCACATTTCTTCCCCAAATGGAGCTGCGATTGAATATTATAACCGCATTTCATTGTGTANGGATGATTTGGAACCTGCNGAAGAGAAGGGGAGTCACCCAGAACTCAGAGACAAAGACGGGTTAAATATTGATAGATCAGTTTCCCATCTGTCCTTTTCCCCTTTTCTATTTAGTTTGCATGTAGCCCAGGCTTGACTCAAACCGTCTCTGTAGCCTAGGATGAGTTTGAAGTCCTGATCCTTCTGTCTCCAGCTCCAACGTGCAGGAATTACAGGCATGCACCACCACATAGAGCTTCTGACTTCCCTTTTCATGAACTGTATTTTTCTCACAGCATATTAGAGGCTAGAGATGTGCTTTAAACTTAACAGTATCATATATATTTTCTTGTGTTCATGTAAATTTATAGATGTATAATGTAACTATATAATTTCATATGATTTTAATAATTATGTGTATACATATTTGTATTTTTATAAATACATTAAGTGNCTGCATGATAAAAATCTCTTGATACATGATGTTTCAATTAGTGTAACTCATGTTACTACTAATGTTGCAATTGCTACTTCATCAATAAATACTTTTAAGTGTTTAAGATGATTTCTTTACAGTAAATGCCCAGAAATGGGGACAACTGGGTCAAAGAGTAAAAATCTTTTGTCAATGGGTGAGCACATATATACATGTGTGTGTACATGAGTGAGTGCATGTGTGTGTGTGTGTGTGTGTGTCTGCCTCAGATGTCACTCCTCAGTTTCTCAGGTGCTATCCACATTGTTTTTTGAGACAAGGTCTTTTTTTATTGTTTATTTATTTTACATATATTGGTTTTTTGCCTGTATGTATGTCTGTGTGAGGGTACCAGATCTCCTGGAACTGGAGTTACAGACAGCTGTGAGCTGTCATGTGAATGCTGGGAATTGAACCCAGGTCCTCTGGAAAACTAGCCAGTGCTCTTAAGCACTGAGCCATCTCTCCAGCTCCCAAACAAGGTCTTTCATGGGCTGGAGACAGCTGATGAGGCTGGCTGGATAGGGAGTCCTAGAGATCCTCAAGTCTTTCCATCCCCAGCNGTGGGATTATACATCCTGCCACATCAGTTGGTTTTTGTTTATTTTTAATGTGGGTTCTGGGGATTCAAACTGGGTTCTTACACTTGTGTATCAAGCACTTTACTGAGTTTCCTTCTGAGCCCCTGGTCTAAACCTAAGGCTTCTTGTGCCCATTGCTAAAGTTCCCCACACAGTTCAAAGGAAGCACAAAGTCCACCAGCTGGCCATGACCAGAGCATCTCCCTCCACAAAGTGATCTCCTGGGAGACAGAAAACCTTTGTGTGACTCACAAGGTTCTTGCTGATTTATGGGTACAGATTTTCTCTCTCAACTGGGTTGAAACCAAATAGATGTAAACATTTCCACATGTTGGAAGTGACTCACNCGTGAGCAACCCTGCCACTGAACTGAAGCCTGCTTCATGTGGTCTTCAAGGCAATTAACACCCAGCCGTTCGCCAAGAATTTGCTTGTGCAACAAGATTCCTCCAGAGCTGTCTTCCAAATATCAGAAATGGTGAATTTTAAATTTTAAAATGTACATTAAAGACAAATTTTTGTTAACTGTCTTAGATAACTGGAAATGGGCCTTTTACGAAAGCGCCACTTATATTCATTTATACACTTACATATATAATAGAGTTATATGCACACATCAGACTCTAATGAACACAATGACAGTGCTTGTCTATCTTTGATGAAGGACATTTAATATCTCTCTTCTCAACACACACACACACACACACACACACACTCACACACACACCATTTTCAGTCACATTCCCTTCAAACAGGTGCTGTTACCTGCTGTTACTGTAGAAACAAAAGCTCTCACTCCAGTCCCTGCAACATCACACACAGAACTATCAGAATTCACTCACAGATGTGTCAACCAGTTGCTTTGTGCTATGTCCTTCTCCTTTTGCTTTCCAGAATATCCAAAGCTGTTTGAATTCCCAGTTCAAACAATCTTTGTTGGATGGTCAACCTGTTTCCGGGAGCATTGGGCACAGCTATGAAAAGAGACAAGTACATCGTCGGTGATGGCATCGTGCCAGCCTGATCCCACAAGTGTTGCTTTGGGACCACAGGCCAGTGCACTGGTTGGGACACAACAGGCAGCGGGGTAAACAGTAGCCTGGTTTGATGCATATTCAAAATGTGTCCTAATCTCACTTAGGCAGTTTGTATCCCTGTTGAGAATAGACCAGGGGCAACTCAAAGGGAAGGGGACATGCTAAAATATTGTAATCAGATTACTAGGGCATTGTTTTTCTCCTACCTCAGTGATTGGAGATGTCTCCCCTGCTCCTAGAAATGTTATTCACACAACAATCTTCGAATAAAAGATACTGTGCTAGAAGACAAAGGGGTGACAGACAGGTATCTAGTTGTTCCAAAAGTGTGCAAATGTTTCTGCATCCTTGCTTAGTGTCCCCAAGTATAACTACCACACCTTTCATGTATAGCCTCCAACACATATGTTAGAGAAAAGGACAGAGAGCGATGGATGCCCCTTCCCCAATCTGTGCAAGCAAGTGGAGGGAAAGGTCAGATACCTCTGAAGGCTCTTAGCTTGGGTCCCGATCATATGCATAAGCAGGCCTTTCACAGAGTGGGTGACTAATTCATTCATCTTGATTGATAATTAGAACCGACAAAGAACAGATCAACACAAATCACAAGGGCACAAACCTCTGGGACTCCTTTTAATGAGATACCCCAAAACCTCTTAAGTGGTAATTGCTCAGCAAGCACCGAGTGCCTTTCACTGTTGTTCTTGCAAGTGATACAAATTAGCACCCAAGATCTGAAAAGTGTATGGACTGTAGGAATGCTGGGGAATTCAGCAGGGCCCTGGGTAACTTGGCCAAATATATGTGTTAACCTAGATACATGCTGGCGTATTGTTTGGGGACTACTTACGGGGGGGAAAAGAAAGTTAAGACCGAATCTTACTGCTGTTTGCACTTGGGACTCCCAGGTGAGTCAGTTCGACTGTGAGGCAGTTTCCCCTTCTTCACGGAATCCCTTACCAACTGCACACAAATGCCCTGAGAAGTTTTAAATATCCAAGATGCTTAAAAATCTGCAGTTTAAATCCTATTCCTCGTTAGGAAATGCAGAGAGAGCGCACAGACAACTGGAAGCTTTTGTGAGTCTTTGGTTATACCTTTTGTTTCTTTGTGACTTGACTTTGTCTCTTTTTTCTGTATTTCTGACTGAATCCAGTGTAAGGAAAGAAGGGCTTATTGCTCAGGCAAATGGTATATGTCAGGAAGCAGCAAGAAGACTTCATTTTTTTNAAAAAAAAGTCATCAAATGTGGATGGAGGAGAGACCAATGACTTTCTCAGAATCTGAAGCACCTGTTTCCCCTCCTGATTGGCTCTCTTTTCCTCTTCAGGATATTTCTGGCACACCATGGAAGAGTGATTATCCATGGACCAGTGAGGGTTCCGACTCTTGTGTGGGTGGGGTATATGTGTTTGTGCGTGCACATACTTAAGCAAGCGGTTGGTGTCAGGTGTCTTTGCAGGTGTCCAATTTTTTTTTAAAGATTCTATTTTAGTTTCCTTATGGGTGTATATCTGTGTGTGGTGTGTGGGTATCCGTGGAGGCCAAAAGAGGGACTCAGATCCCCCAGAGCTACAGTGCGGGTATTGGAAGTCTGTGGATATTGGGATTCAGATATTCTGATCCTCTGGAAGAGCAGCAAGTGCTCTTAACCACTATGATATCTCTCCATTCTCTCTCCACCTTATTTTTTGACAAAGGGACTCCCAGTGAGCCTGGAACTCTCTGTCTGGGCTAAACTGACTGGCCTATGAGTTCCAAGGAAGCTGTTGTCTTCCCCTGCCCTGCCCCCAGCACTGCCATTATGGGTATGTACTTCCATGCTTTGCTTTTACCTGAGTACTGGGGAGCAAATCAAGTCCTCACATTTGCATGACAAGTTCCAGGCCATCTCCCTGGCCCTCTTAACACATTATCATTTACTTTACTCTAGCTATTTGTCTCTTCNTTTTGCTCATTTCTGCTTCCATCCTGGCCACAGACACCACCTAGCATGTGTGTGTTAAAAGAAGCCTCATGTTCAGCTTCACACTTTTCCACACAGTGATTCTGCACATAAGAATGGCTTAGAGTCAGCAAGGTGCATGTTGTGAGCCCACTTTACATGAAAGATGCAGCTCAGAGACATTGCTGGACACACATCCAAGACCAAGATGCCTTGTTTCCAGCAGGCTGCCCCGGCTGCTGGAAAGAAACAGATTGGATCAGACTCATTTTAAAACCATCAATAATTATGTTTTTGTTTTTGTTGTTTGTTTTTTTGAAAAATTTACTTCCTGCTTTTTGGAATTTTCTAGAATACTAACAGAATAATTTGAGATGAATATATTTTAGGTACCTCATCTTTTTACCTATGGGGAATTCATAGCAAATTAAGGGCTTATTGAAGCTAATTACCAAGGTGCATTTCTGCCTCCTTCCTAGCCATCGCATCCCTTGTCACAGACAGTGGGAAATGAACAGGATCACACTGTGTGCTTGCAAAACCCTTCAGAAGAGATCCAAATCATTTGAGTAAGGAACAAGCATGGCCATTGCCTAGTTGAACCTTGGTTCAACAAAACAGATGAACGAACTCTCCCTCAAAATCAGGAATGGAAAAATCTTGTGACTTTCCCCCAACCAATCTCCCTTTCTTAAAACATAGTATTTCACTTCAACAGAAATTAGATAATCGATAGTCAACATTGTTTGAAAAATGTAGCCCAAAGTGTTTCAATGAACATGAAAGGCAGCCAGAGAGGAGGAAAAGGAGTCCTTGTCCTGGATACTCCTTTTTGTTTTTCAAAAATATATATACTCTGTGTGTGTGTGTGTGTGTGTGTGTGTGTGTGTGTGTGTGTGTGTGTGTCTGTGTGTGTGAGTGTGACATGTGTGTGTGTCTGTGTGTGTGTCTGTGTCTGCGTGTGAGTGTGATGTGTGTGTCTGTGTCTGTGTGTGAGTGTGTGTGTGCAAACACCATGATGCACATGTGGAGGTCAGAGGATAACTTTGGAAGTTGGTTCTCTCCTTCCATCTTGTTTTGAGGCAGGGTCTCTCTTGTTTCTGCCACACTACATACTCTCAGCTAGCTGCCTGAAAGCTTCCTAGTGATTCTTCTGTCTCTGACTTCCACCCTGATGATAGAGAATTACAGACACACATCGCAGCATCTGGCATTTTATGTGAGTCCCAGGGATCAAACTCATGTGGTCAGGCTTACACAGCAAGCACTTTTACCCACTGAGCCATCCTGTCAGCCCCTGGAGACCCTTAAAGAGCCAAGCATAACATGAATCTTAAAAGGTCTTATTAACAAAAAACTCAGGGCAGATATTTGGGTGAAATCTGGAAGGTCAGAGAAACAGAACGAGCCACAGCCAACCTCACCTTGCCAACTCCTCAGCTGATCCTGTTTTCTCTGACTGAAAGCTTCTGAGTCCTCACCCCTGATGCCCTGATGGTCTCAGTTGAACTGCTGCTAAAAGTCTTCTAGGAAATCCTCAGCCTAAGAGCCTCTGAGTTCTCACTCAAAAGGGTCTTAGCTGAACTGCTTTAAGAGCCTCTAGTTCCTGGACCTCATGCCTTATATACCTTTCTGCTTCCCGCCATCACTTCCTGGGATTAAAGGCATGTGTCCTTCCCAAGCAAAGACATGGGATCTCAAGTGTTGGGATTAAAGGTGTGTGCCACCATGCCTGCTCTGTTCCCAGTGTGGCCTTGAACTCACAGAGATCCAGATCTCTGCCTCCCAAGTGATAGGATTAAAGGCGTGTGTGCCACCACTGTCTGGCTTCTATGTCTAATCTAGTGGCTGTTCTGTTCTCTGATTCCCAGATAAGTTTTATTGAGGTGCACAATATATCAACCACAGGCAAGTGTGGCTTTACATTTGTATATGTCTTCCTTTTCTTTTCTTATTTTTAGACAAGGTCTCAATACACAGCCTAGAGTGGCTTTGAACTCTTAAGTTGGGACAGAGAATATATGAACTGGGAAAAGAAATGCTGGGACACCACGGAGGTTATAGATCTGACGGATGTGTACTAAGGGGATTTCAGCATTGTTTGTAGAACAAAAAAGCATGCTCCATTTTTTCTAAGCTAATAATTTGGTTACCATTGTTTGTGGCAATCAGCAAAGCATAGGTTCATGGGTATTGCTTGCACACTCCTACCCCCAGACTTTGTTTCAATGGTCTCTTAATTGTAAAAATTATAGGCAGTTCAGTTTGACTATTTAATCATTTAGTTACCTGTTATCTTTTGCCTAAATTTTTTTTTAGATTTACTTATTTTGTGTGGGTTGGGGGAAGAGGGCAAATGTGTGCCACAGTGTAAGTGGAGAGGTCAGAGGACACCTTGCAGGAGTTGGTTCTCTCCTTCTACCATGTGGGTCCTGGGGATTGAACTCAGGCCATCAGCCTCAATGGCAAGTGCCTTGACCCCCTGGGGCATCTCATCAGCTTATTTTCTGCTTCCTTAGTAACTGTCAGAGAAGGCATTTGAAGCATCACATTGATGTTCTCAGTCTAGCGAATTTTGCAGTTAGTAGCACAATTCAAGGAATCCCAAAGCATCCAAATAATAACATTAAAAAAATCAAGCAAGGATGTAGAAAATTGGCTCACTAAGAAGAGAACTAAGATGCCATACCTGATTCCCTTCCTGCCTACTGCTCCCTCACTTATACCATATCAGGGAGAAATTCTAAATTGAAAGTCAGTTTCCTTCTACAGAGAATCTGTGGAATTTACCAGGCACAGTGAATTCATTTGAGGCAAGTTTTAAAAGAATTTTTGCCTTGTCAAATATCTAATTAAAAAAAAAAAGTCCTCTGTATCGTAAGAGCTATGTCTTGATAATTTGCATAGACATATTGTCTTCAAAAATTCTATGATAGCAGTAAAATTTTGTTCCAGGAAAGGTGTTTTTTTTNAAAAAAAATTCTTTGGTGAGAAAGACTTGAATTATCAAAAATAGCATGAAATTTCAATCTGAGGAACTCAACAGTAGAGTTCTTGGAGCCATATCATTTAGAAAGAAAAATGACAGGTGTTTTCAGGACTTGGAAACATAAGCCCCGNGAAAGGCTAGAGGTAGCCCAGACAACNTCCCAGTCAGTGTGGCAGGCTCCCCCAGCACCCAGCAGGGCATCCACAACCCTCTGCCTGGAAAACTCACCACCAGCCGGTCTTCCAGGGCAAACTCCTGCATGCCTGGATTTGTTATTAACTCTAGGTTTGAATTAGAATTCCCTATCTTACAGCTTGGAGCCAAACTCTGTTTACAAAACAGTATTTACACTTGACTAATTTTGCAGATCAAACTAATTAAATCAATTAAACTGGTGATTAACCAAATGAAGGCTGATTGCAAAAATGAGTGGGTTTATTTTGGAGGACTGGAAGTCGGCTAATTACTACAGTGATTGCCTGAACCTGGAGTCCTCTAAACGTGGTATAAATGGAAGCCTCGCAGTGAATTAGACTGGGAATTCATTACGGTTTAAAGCACTGTTAATATGATCAGTCTGCTCCTCCTTGGGGAAAACTGCCTCTCCCTGTGTGTTGTATATTGTAAAACAGTTACTTGGACTATATGGCCTTTTGTGACACAAGCCAACAAAATGGACAATGAAATAAAGTTATCTCTACAGCAATAAATACTAGTATCTGCCCACTGCTAATGCCCATAAACACTGATGAACTTGTTAAAAGGTAAATTATGATTCAGTAAGTTGAGTCATCCTAGGAGGATGATTGGGGCAGGGGTAGGGACATGGGGAAATCTGGTGGGCATGTTGGCTCATTTATATATATGTGTGTATACCTAGAATTACGTGTTAAGATTCTGCCTGTCTTCCAAGCTCCCAGATCATGTCATTGCTGCTGGTCCTTGGTCCACACTTTGAGCAACAACACATGCAGAAGCATGGTTAAACTACCCGAATTAGAGTTTAACACACTTCAGGACAGGCTATGAAGATCAAGCTAACATCACAGTCCCAGGTTTTGGCCAGAGACACCTGGATCTGTTTCCTGTAATGGTGGTTACTGCTGGGCCCTCACTGGATGCTCTTTCTCCATCTTCTCGGGCAGGTGTGTTGGTAAGGGAGTATTTATGTCCATACATAATGCGTTCTACTAATTGGTTCTTAAAGCGCATCATTTTAACAAAATGTGAGCTCAGCTGAGCGTGTGGTCCACGTTTTTTTGCTGATCTAAAGATCGCTGACCTTTCAGTGCTCTGTCTTGCCTTCGTGTTAGATTTATGAGATGGTATTTACAGTAATAAAAGAAAGATTTTGTATTCCATTCAAAGATCTGGGTTAAGTCTAGAAGTGAGATGATGGCTTTATACAAAATCTTAAAGGCAAGCAACAACCTCCTTCTGTAGACACATCTTCATCTTCAGCAGTGTATCTCTTTAGAGATGGGAGGGGGAGTTAATTTCCCCAGTTAATCAATGAATGCGTCTTGACATTTGCTTTCTTGCACGTTGCAGGTTCATAACAAGAAACACCTTATCCCTACAGGAAATCCCACAACCTTTAGCAATAACTATTCATTGCCTTTTGATAAGTAGTACCCCCCTGTGTGCCAGGGGCTAGAGAGTGCAAATTTGAACAAATTAAGACCACAGACTGTGTTTTAATAAGGACAGAGCTTGCAGGAAAAAGAAGGCGCATCTGAAGAGTTCCCATTTGGAGGAAGAATGCCACTTGCGTGGTTATGAGAAACAGCGTGACGCAAGGGCCACATCGCTCAGGGCTTTGACAAGACGCTGAAGTTAACCAGAAACACTTTGTGTTGCTGTTTCTGTTGAAATGTTTCTGAAATTGTTTCTACGTGCTGTATGAGGTTTCAGAGTGCTGCACCAAATCGCCTAAGAACAAACATGTTCAAGCAATAGTCCGGACCAACCGACGCATGAGTCAGGTATCCTGGAAGGTGCCAGGAGGTTTGTGAAGATGGGTCAGACTTAGACTGTGCAGCTCAAGGATCCTGGATAAGACATTGACCTATGACAGTATCAGCAAAAGAAAAAAGTGACTCCAAAAATTTTATAATTATAAAACTGTGATGGGAGTGATACTGCCGAGGGGCTGGACCAAATTGAGGAGAGTGTTTGAGTTCTTAAATAAGCTTGGACTGCAAGCTCTTGCACACCAGATGATCAAGTCTGTAGAGATGTTTTATGCAAGCATGTATCATCATCAGGCTGTTTGACCCCATGAAATACCCCAGTGTGTTTATTTGAACATCTCCAAGTTCTAACTACACCACCCTCAACAAGTAAGCCTCTTGGCTTAGAAATTCATGGCAGCTGTATGATGATAGATTATTAGAGATGGGATGTATTTTACAGACAAAACTAGAAATGCCCTGATCACTTTGCTTGACTTTGTTTGGATCAATCTTAATCTCAATGCTGCAAAACACCAAAATATATCGAGGAGGGGGAAAACACTGGCTTGGAAGATGGGAGATGTAGATTTACTTCTGGTCAGGATATCATGTCACCACTGATGAGCCATCTAATTTTTCTCCACTTCTGTGAGATGTAGAAATATCTGGACAGGTATAGAGCTATGTATCACCAAAGATGCTTCCATATTTTTGTATTATTTCTGTAACATTTTAAATTATGTTTCACATACCAACTCTTTAACACTTAATACTCCTCTGCCAAAGATATTTAATAAAAATATTGAGACAGTGTACTTGTATGTAGTCCTAGCTGTCCTGGAACTATTATGTAGACTGTGCTGGCCTCAAACTCACAGACATCCAAATGCCTCTGCATCCCTTGTGCTTGGATTAAAAATGTATACCACCTTGCCCCACCTTTTTGGTAATTTGTTTTCTTTTTATTTTGTCTTTTGAGACAGGGCTTAATACTTGATACTCCTATTACAAAGATATTTAATAAAAATATGCACAACATTTTATCATCTTATACATAAGTGCCATTTTGACACTTGTTCCTTGTGAAGGCCTGGCATGTTTGTGTTATTGATGATGTCAACAATCTGGTGATGATATTGGTCTGAACATGGCAANGAACTAGTCTAAAACTCCTGGATGGTGCAAGTCTGGACTAAGGGCTTGTCTACCTTCCTCTTCTCTCTCCTCACACACAGCAACTTACTGGCTTACTCCCCACGCTTGCTTTCTTAATACAATCCACGACCACCTGCCTAGAGGTGGCATTGTCCACAGTGGGTTGGGCCCTTCCACATCCATCAAGAAAATACTCCACAGAATTGGTTACAGGCCAATCTGATGGAGTCTTTTTCTCAAATAAGGTTCCTTCTTCTCAGTTCCTTCTTCTCTTCCAACTAGCTTGTGTCAAATTGACAAAAGATCAACCAGGACACTATGGCACATTTGTCAAAATGAAGAAATTGACATTGGTTTAATCCTATTAAGTTGCATACTTGACTTAGATTTTATAATTTAAATGTTTAATGAACATACTAGAGTTGTTAATAAGTAGGAATATCATATGATCCAAGATCTAATGATACCCATGGAACGATACCACAAGCAATGTGTATGACAGGAGCCGCTTACTTCTCATTCCGGCACCCCGCTGCCCTGGTTAAGAAAGTTAAGGACACAGAGAACCCAGTGATGAAAAACCTGGTAGTCCCAGGGAGCACTGTGACCCAAAGCCCAGATGCTTAGAATCATGAACCCGACACCAGGTGTGGCCAACCAGCGACACATTTCAAATCCTGTTATTTTGGAACAAGAGGTCCACAATTGTCATCCATCATTTTCAAAGTACAATCCTTTTCTGGAAGATATTGCAGTATTATTCAAAATGTGCCAATGTGGGCAGGATATCCCAAGAGTAATTGTGAGTTATGAGGTCATGAGGACCTCATTGCAAACTATTTGCAAAACTTAATTGGGGTAATAAATAAACTAAGCATGTAAATTAGATTGAAGACTACGGTTCGAACTAGACGACAGCCGTGAGCCTGCTGACTCAAAATGTCTTCCTCCGGTTCTATAGTGCTCGATGAGTTCCCTGTTAATTGAGAGTAGGAAATCGGGATATCCCAAAGCTTCACCAAAAACAAAACAGAACAAAACAAAAACCCATCCACCTGCCCAAAAAACAAAAAACAACAACAACCTTGGAAATAAAACCATTTAGTGAGCTCCATCTGTACAGAGATGCATGATAATTTTCCATTACCAGGTACTTAGTAATTTGTCAGAGTACATCTGGCATTCACAGACAAAGCCACCTGCCCCTTAGAGTGTGAACTTTCGTTAGCCAACGCACTTAGAAGCAAATGCACACCCAAGAAATTAAGGAAAGAAGGAAGGGAGACAAGCCATTTCCAGTCAGTAAAAACAAACAAAAATTATGTTTTACCAAACATGTTGGCAGGCTGAAATAAAACTCTCTCTTCTTCCTTGCTTGCTATGGTGTATGTGTGTTCATGTCCATGTGTGGGGATTCATACGTGTGCAGGTGCACATGCTCAAGCGTTTGTGTGGGTGTGGAGGCCAGGGGTCTTTCCTCAGGACACTGTCCACCTTGGTTTTGGAGACACATTTTTCACTGGCCTGGAGCTCATCAAACAGGCTAGGCTGGCTGGTCTGTAAAGACCAGGAATCCACCTATATTGGTCTCCTCAGTGCTGGGACTACAACACACACATCACCATGCCTGGCTTTTGTACATGGGTTTTAAGGATCAAACTTAGATCCTTCTGCTTGGAAGGAAAGCATTTTACCCAGTGAACCATTCCTCCACTTCCCCTTCCTCCTCCTCTTCCTCCTCCTCCTCCTCTCCCTCCTCCTCTTCTTCTTCCTACTTTATTTATTTTTAAGCGATGTGGATCAAAAATAACCAAAGGCCTCACTATGCTTGTTCAGATAGCTGAAGAATGAGTAAAGAGGCCTCCTGCAGGTAAATATAAATATACAGAAAATGAGAGAAGCCACACACTCAAGCACCACATCTAATCATGTTGCCTAAATCAGGTCTTACAGCAGTTTCTTTAAAAAAAAAAAATACAGTTGATTGAAGGAATACAAATGCCTCTCTGTGGTGACTCGAGATGCCACTTGATATAGCCCATTTTCTAGACTCTAATTATTCCATTTGTAGACATGAATGCCATTTAGATGTGAGCTAATTCAGCATGCTAACTCAATTAAATTCGTACTGACTTGGATTTATGAAACATCAATGGGTTCTTGGTGAGACCAATGGGACCGGGGGTGATTCATCCCCAAGTCTCCCCGACATGGCCTCTCAGGAGCTCAATTAAACATGACAGCCATGAGGATTTTTTTAGTTAGAATGGTTCACAATTAAAACAAAACAAAACAAAAAGAATTCTGTGTTTCGTGCACTTGGAAAAGAAAACCCCGTGGCAGACAGCACACACTGAAGACAGTCTTGAGATTATAAATTGTCTGTGTGCACAGAAAGGCTATTTTCCTTCCTGGGCTCCAGAGCACCTGTGTGGCCTGGCTCAGTCACCAAGTCATGTGGCAAAGGCCAGGGAACATCACAATGTGCCTCACCTACAAGGCACTTAATAAAGGTTGGTTATTGTTAGTTAGAACTAAATTGCTCACTTCTGCTTGGAGGCTGGATCTGTGTCTCCATTCTGAGAGCTGCAAGGCAGATACCGAATGCTAAGCAGATCTGTAAAAAAGACTAGAAATCGCTAGTCATTGAAAACTACACTAGTTATATCTTCAGCCTAAATTGAAAGCCATGGTGAGGAAATGGGATATTTACAGCAGGACAGTCCTCTTATCACAGAGCTTGCAAAAAGTAGTCCTTGTGAAGAAATAGTATCTCTGTACCATCTGGAGTAAGCGTGGAAAGGCAGATGCACTCCTAGCAGTTTGAACGTTGCTGGCAGAACTTTGCCTCACATTCTCTCTTCTCTGCTAGAGGAGTGTTTAATGGCTGGAGGACTCACTGGTCCTTAGCCTTGGGCTTGGCACAAGGGACATAATTAGAAGTGCTGCTTTATTTGCCTTAGAACATCTGCACCCAAGAGTGTAGGCGGGAGCCAAGCTCCATGGTGTCCGTACACCTATAATCCCAGCCACAGGGAAGCAGAGAAGGATGCCAAAGATTAGTCACAGACCAGCCAGCAGAACTGGTGAGCCCCAGGTTGAGGGAGAGACCCTGCCTCAAGAAAAGGCAACAGTCATTAATGGTGGCACTCCTTTAATCCCAGCACTCTGAAGGCAGAGGCAGGTGAATCTCTGAGTTTGAGGCCAAGCTGGTCTACAGAGTGAGTTCCAGGATAGCCAGGGCTGCATAGAGAAATCTGGACTTAACAAAACAAACAAACAAACAAAAAAGTAATAATGTGGAAAACAATTGAAGAAAATACCTGAACACATTTTTTGCTGTCCACATGTACACATGGGTGTGCATATACACACACAGACACACACGGGTGACCACATGCACACACACAAAATACTGTTTTAATTAGTGCAACAATGTAATAAGCTTGAACTTCCTNTGTCATTGATGAAGCATCCTAGATACTTCTACTTTCATTCTCCTGAATCAAGTCTCAGGTAGGAGAGATACTACATTCATTTTTCCAAGACCTACCTGAGCAATCATACAAAGGGGGAAAGAGAGCCCATGNTGGCATACCTCTCCATTCACCTCTCAATTTAGTGCCTAGTATGCATTCCAGAGTACATTATGTGGTGAAACATTGTAGGAAATGATAAGCAATTAGTAGTGGTGGTCATGTTACTCTTTGAACCTGACGTGCACCCCCAAGCCCCAGGCTTAGACTTTGAGGCCCCACCCCCAGATGGTGGTAGTATTTTGAGACGGTGGGGTGTTTAAGAAGTGGAGCTTGCCTCACAAAAGTAGATCATTGAGGTAAGGCTTTGAAGGTGACAACCCAGTCCTGGGTCTGGTCTAGCCTCAGCTCCCTGTCATCTCCACCAAATGCTTCGGCTACCAGAGACTTCCCACACTGCCCTCCCCACTGTGATTGTGGCTGAAATCCTTCTGAAACTGTGAGTCAAAAGGGACCTTTCCTCCTGTAATTTGTTTGTCAAGTATTCTGTTATAGTGACATGGAAGTAGCCAAGGCAGATAATTCCTGGTAGGTACTGAGATACCATAGGGGTCTTGGGAGCAGTTGTTAAGGACACCTGTTGCCCTGGGTACTGAGGTTCGGTTCCCTGCACTCACATTGTGGTTCATAGCCACCTGTAGCTCCAGTACCAAGGGATCTGACACCCTCTTCTGACTTCTGAGGTTACCAGGCACACACATGATGCACATGTGTACATGCAGGCAAACATACATACACATACAAATAAAATAAATTAATCTTATTTTTTGAAATGTAGTAGTAGGCATAAAAGTAATACTCATTCATGCATTGTAAAAATGTATTTTCTCTGCATGCTATAATGTTTTAAATGCTGTCCATATAGCTCATGGACATTTCATTCCATAACACTCCTTCAGAACAGACATCTTTTTCAAAATTTATTTTTATTATTTTTAATTATGTGTGTGCATGTGTATGTGTGTGTATACTTGAGTGTGGGTGCCCGTGGAGGTCAGAGGCATCAGATCTCCTTAAAGCTTCATCTACAGGCAGTCATATCCAAAGAGGATGCTGGGAACTGAACTTGGGTTGTCTTCAAGAGCAGTGCACACTCTTAACCACTAAGCCATCTCTCCAACCCAGGCTGGACATCTTCCCTTCATTTTACGCTAAGGAAACTGGGTGAGAGAGGTCTTTGTATCACCTGAGGCCACACAGACAGATGCCAGTGAGGCTGCTCTTGTCTTTGAAAGGTTTGCATGTGGTGTGGTTGGGAGAACATGAGATCTAAGTCAGAAAACCTGGTCCTCCTTTACAGTTTTATCATTTTGACGTTGGAGATGATGAGATTGAGATCTATTCTTAAATTTGATTTAGAAATAGGTTCCCAAGTTTGACACTTAAATCCTTTCCCCAAGACTGATTTCCCCTGAGAGAGCCTCAGAAGACCTGAAGCACAGGCAGGGTTGATGTCATCCAGTGAGAGAAGCCTCTCCAAGCCTGGGTGCCTGCATTTCTTTAGTGTCCTGGGACTCTTGGCTGAAACTGTGAACACAGATTAGGATTACCTTTGTTTTTGGAGCAGGTCCTTTCTGGCTTCTAAATTTAGAGATAATGGACTCTGCAGAGGTAGAGATAGAGATAGAAAGAGAGAGAGAGAGAGAGAGAAAGAGAGAGAGAGAGAGAGAAAGAGAGAGAGAGAGAGAATGATCTATCACACTTATTTCCTGAGACAGGGTCTCTCACTGAACTTGGAGGTAGGCTGACAGCCAGCAAGTCTTCCTGTCTTTGTACCCAACAGCACTGAAGTTACAGACACATACATGTCCATGCCCGATGTTTTATGTAGGTACTAGGGATTTGAGCTCGTGTCCTCATGCTTACACAGCAAGGGCTCTTACCCACTGAGCCATCTCCCCATGCCCCATAAATAAACTTTATTTTTAAAACCACCAGAAAGAAATGGGCCCTGAGTTTACTTGCGCTATGTCAATTCGAATTCCATCTTTCCCTGCAGTCTTGCTAGGCCCTCCCAGAGAAAATAACGCACCCCAATTCATTTTTGTTCCAGGAAACACCATACAGGCTAGCAAAAGGGACTATCAAAGACTCGTCAGCACTGGAGTCAACAGAGGCTCTGTCTNTCTCCTTCTAAACCAGAGAATCCAGTTCTGCTGTGGCAGGGAACCTTTGGGCAACTCCCCCTATTCCTTCATCTGAACCATAGTGCCACCCTCAAAAACTGTTGGAAGCATTCAATAAAATAATACATATGGAAACATGTGTACCATCTAACTGTGCTTCCTAAGGTTTGTCCAAGGAACACTATCCCAAACATGCTCTGTCTGAACAACTGCATTTGTGGATTGCTGCATCTTATTGCACTTTGCAGCATACANTGGCTCATTAAGAAATTTGAGATGTGGTCTATGAAAATTCTTTCATAATTTATTTATTTTTTATTTTATGTGCACTGGTGTTTTGCCTGCATGTATGTCTGTGTGAAGGTATCAGATCCCCTGGAACAGGAGTAACAAACAGTTGTGAGCTGCCATGTGGGTGCTGGGAATTGAACCCAGGTCCTCTGGAAGAACAGCCAGTGCTCTTAACCTCTGAGTGACTCTGCAGCTCCGGTCTGTGGATATTCATTTAATGCAATGCTTCACAAACTAGTTGACCCTTACCATTGTAGAGCTTCAAAGCTGAGTCAGCAATATTCATTTTGCATTCCTTGTCACTAGGTAGCATGTGTCCCACCCCACCTAATGCCACCAATCTGCCAGCACTCCTTTCCCTGATGGCAAGCTTTTCCAATGTTAGCAAAGATGGCCACCAGTATCCCAGAACTTATATTCTCTGATGTGGGAAGCCAGAAAAAAGAATCTCTTTCCATTAGTTCTAGAAATAACACTACACCCTTGAGCCATGTTCCCATTCTTCAAACCGGAGGGATGAAGCCAGTCACTGGCCAGGCCTGGACACATGCCTACTTCTAGTTGAGGAAGGGCCAATTGTGGCTAAGCCTTGTGGACTGAAAATAAGACAGAGAGCTGAGGCTGTAGTTCAGCAGGTCCTGTGTTTGCCTAGTGTGGACAAAGCCCTGGGTGTTATTCCCACCTGCATAAACTGTGAGTGTCAGGGCACATCTGTTATCCCAGCATTTGGGAGGCTGAGGGAGGAAGATCAGAAGTTCAAGGTCATCCCCAGCTACACATAGAGTTCAAGGCTAGCCTGGGCTACACAAGGAAGTAAGGATGAGTTCCAAACTGGAGTGGAGGAATTCTTTCTCCATTATTCTTTCTCCTAGGGTAGAGGTTCATAAACTTTAGGATATTTGAACCCCCCCCACACACACACACAATGTATTGAAAATGCTCATTTGGGGGCCACATACTTTCCTCTAGGATTTTGTTCCACATGCCTAGAAATATGTCCTTTAAAAAAAATTGCAGGGGCTCTGAATATAATATTTTGAGAAACAAGAAAAAACCAGGAAAAACAAGCTTCCAGTGGCTCTCAGTCTTTGTCATGTATCAATATCATCTATAGTGTGTTTTCAAAATTAGATACCTGGGTTCTCCCTGGTAAGCTACCAAATGGGCATTTGCCAAGAGAAAGCTGCCAAGTGTGGCTTTGCATGGTGCCTCACAGCTTTTGCTCTAACTAAATGCTCTGGGGATCCTCTTAAAAGTCAGGGTCTGATCCAGCTACTTTAGACCAGGGGACCAGGGTTCTGCCTTGCTAATAACTTGGACTGTTGAGATGCTGTGAATGCTGCTACTGTGGATGCTGCTGCTGCAAGCCCATGGACCACAGGATGGGCAGCAAACACTGAAGACTAAGGGGCATCCGTATACTTCATTCGCACATTTTAAGGCTATGTCTGTAAGGGTCCATACACCTGCCAGGCAAGCAGAAAAGAACTTCTGTTTACAGCAGGATTGGTTCTCACTGACAGCTTTCACTTCCTGCTAAGGCATACGGGGCTCTTCTTCAAGAAGCCCTTGCAAGCTGGAGCACACATTCTCATATTTTCCATATAACTAGCCCCTCAGTGCTCCCAACTGTGGCTAGACTGGAAATATACAGAAAGGTGATCAAGATCCTGAAAGTGGTTCCCACCAGTAAGGGTGATCACTGTCCTGATTTACCTGGGCCATCCTGATGATATCATTGTCTCAGTGACCACAGCAGACTTGTAGGCCAACAACAATAACATACAGATAAGGGACCAGCCAGCTTTGTCTCTAGGGTCAGAAGAAGCAAGGACAGAGCCAGGCTTGGAGGCTTGGCGGGGTGGGGGTGGGGGGGAGATGAGGAGGGAAACAGAAGCTGAAGGCTGAGGGAAAAGCATGCAGACGAAGATGGAGATACGCACAAGCAATGACACCATAAGCGCTCTGAGCCCTTCCTGTTTGGAGTGCAGCCCTTAACGTGACAAACTTCAGTAGCCTACACGGGGTAACTCCCTGGGGAAGCTCTCTTCCCATAGATGAAGCCCAGGTCACCTCCAGCAAGTGAACGAAACTGGGGCGTGGCTCCTTAGTAGTGCTGCTAACACATCTGTTTAGCTTGGGAAAATAGATAATACTTTTGACAATTTTTCCTAGATATGTCTCCTTCCATATGTCTTTTTTACTTGTTTTAGATTTTTCTTACAGATATAAATTGTATGTTGAGCATATTTCACTTCTACTTTCATTTAATCTATATAGATATGATATTGTGTCTCTTTGCCTATATTTCTGTGCTCCGTTTTGGTTCATATATCTATTTAAGTAACATTTCTCCTACACTTGTAAGCCAGGGGAATGTTAAGCACTTGCCATGTATCAGAGAACAACATTCAGCCCTGTCCCATACGAGCATCTACTCTAGAAGTAGGTGAGTAGGGTCAAGAACCATTTAAAAGGCAAATTACACATATTTCCTGGCTATACAAAAGGGGTGTGGGGGTGTGTGGGAGGAATACTTCCAGACGGTAAAGACGATCAGATACATGGCATTGCAGAAGCATAGGGAAAGACCTTAACTGCAGCAGAGGTCTGGCAGAGGCAGGGGAATGGCCTGCAGCTACATGTAGAATGATATTTTCCTGAGGGAAATCAGTGTGAAGACCACCAGGGCACCCTGGCAGGACATGGACCAGTGAGAAGCCTGGCATTTTCACAGTGGACTGAAGTAGCTACTGTCCTTGGTAGGCAGGAAGGTCATGGATGTGGGCATAGGCCTGAAGCCGGGTCAGGGTGGACAGTGAGTGGCAGCGGGGAGTCTTTGAAGGGGTTTGAGCAGAAGAGGAGCATCCCTTTGAATGCTGTGTTGAGAAGTGAGGGGAGCCGGAGAGGTAAGTCAGAAGTTGAGAGAGCTGGCTGCTCTTCCAGAGTCCAGAGGACTCATGTTTGCTGGCTCACAACGATTGTAACTCTGGCTGTAGGGGATCTGATCCCNTCTTCTGTACTCCACTGGCGCCTACACTCCCCCACACAAACACATCTATATACATACTCAGAAAGAAAACCTTTAAAGAAAAAAAGTGACCGTATTGAGGCAAGGATGGGAGCAGTCACCATTACCCAGGGAAAAGTGGACAGGGTGGGTCCAGAACAGCTGTAATTGAAGCAGCTATGTGGGTTCCCCATTTCTCTGCATAGCTGTGCCTTCCTGGTGCCCAGAGAGCCGCCATCTCCTGCTACCTGGGTGATCTGCGCAGGGAATGCCAATCCCAGTTATATCTGCCCTGTCAGACCTGGGGGCTCTTGTGGGAACTGAGGTCACAGTTTCAAAAAGCACACAGCAAGATAGGAAAGAAAACAACTCAAGAGTGAGACCCCCTCCCGCACAGGCAGCTGTGCACTGTGGGCTAAACACATCGCAGGTGGGCAGCTTTGGCACTGGGCACTGGGCAGCCTTCTGGTTCTCGGGGTGTCAACATTGCAGGCTGCACGCTCTCTTGGGTTCAGGTGATTCTCGACATCACAGCAGACAATGTAACTGCGCTGGGCAAATCCATATTGTCCAACGGAATTATGCACAGAGTGGCTTTTTTAATTAGAATTCAGGGAGGAATTTTAGATTTGTAACAGAACAGTCAACGATAATGGCATTTGATAGTTCATCAAATCTAATCCCATTAGGATTATCTACTTGCTTCTTTATTTTTAGATTTATTCGTGTGTGTGTGTGTGTGTGTGTGTGTGTGTGTGTGTGTGTGTGTGTGTGTTGGACATGGGTACTAGGATTCAAACAAAGGTCTCCTGCAAGAGCAACCAGTGAGCTTTACTGTTGAGCCATCTCTGCGGCCTTCTACTTGCTTCTTGGTTAAAAGAAAAAGAAGAAAAGCTCTGTTAGCAGCATGAGATGCATATTGTGATCCCGATGCTTACAGATGTAATCATGGAATTGTCATTTGTCACAGGAATTTGCTTTGCTTTAGCAAGTATCTAACTAAGGAACATCGATACACTGGTCAGTGTATTGGGAAGTGGGCTAAGACTATCTCAGTCTGCTCCCCCCATCCCCCCCAGAGGTGGAAGAAGACATCTCTTTGTGACATTTAAAGGTCACGGTGGAAAAAATACAGAAAAGGACAAAAGAGCTGGTGGGAGAAGAAATTTGGCTGGGTTTTAAAGGGTGCATAAGATCCTGACAGACAGTCATAAAGAGAAAAACAAGGTGAGGCTTCACCTTTTAGTGACTAAGCAAGTAGGAGCTGATGGGAGTGGAGTAAGATGGGGATAAGCTTTGAGTAGGTGAGACTCTAAGCATAAGAATGCAGCTTAAAACTTAAATTTATTTATAGTTTCAATATGTCAGACCTGTCTGTGTTTACCAAGTCTAAGTAATTTAACCCTAACAAGTCATGCAGACCATCGTTCTCCAGAGAAATAAGATCCGACCTATAAGTTCTCAGGTGAGGGCCAGGGATTTAGCTCAGTTGGTAATATGCCTGCCTACCAAGCATAAAGCCCTGGGTGACAAGGAGGTGCACACCTGTAATCCCATCTCTTGGAAGGTGGAGTCAGAAGGATCAGGAGTTCAAGGACAGCCTCATCTACATAGTTTGAGGTCAGCCTGGGCTACATGAAACATCATCTCAATAAAAAGCAAAACAAACAAACAACAACAAAAAACCCTCAGATGATTGGCACACACACACACACAC
>LZPO01034769.1:412668-428802 GCA_001675575.1 Neotoma lepida
CCCCCCCCCCTGCCCCCAAAGGAGATCAGGGCCAAATGGACTCCTCTGTCCAACCCCTGTGCACCTGAGCCTTTTTTCCCCCACAAAGTTTAGGCTTCACCTCATCCTGGGCAGGGCATCCGGCCTCTTGTTTCACAAGTCTCTGAAAGGTCAGAATAGCCTCTGGATCACACTCCAGATCCAAGGAGGTAAAGACTGGAGTCTGTCCAACTCCAAGTCTGAGATTCTCCATCCTACGTCTTCCTATAGAAGGGCAGAGAACATCACACACCAGCATTCTCCTCCCTGACTATTCCATACTGGTGTGGAGCTGTGTAGGCATTTTTCTGGATCACTTATCATGAAACTGAAAAGGAGAGGTGACAGGCAGGGCTGTATGTTTAGTACATAGGGCAAGTGCTTAACCATTTGATGGTGTCTGCTAAATGCTTGCTGAGGATAGCACACTCTTTCTTTGTGGCATTCCATCAAATAGGTGGAATTATGATCCCAGCTACCTCTGGCCTGTTCTGCCAACCACCCAATGCTAGATAGATATGGGGCCGAGACATGGAAGTTAGGCTCTTCTAGAAAGANCAAGGGTCATCTTTACCTTAGTAGTTACCGTCTGATAAGATTGGAGCTTAAGAACATAGAAATCCATCCGTATGGATTCTTAGAGATCCTCAGATTGTATGTATCCTGGTGAAACAAACCAGCTGTAAATGGCATTTCCTGCTACGAGTTCTGCTTCCCCATAACCTCCCTTTCCATCCCCCCCATCATATTTTCCCACCACAAGACAAAACTGGTACATAAACTTAAATTCACATTAGGCTTAAGTCCTATTACAAGGCATATGATTTTTCACCTATCTATTTTTGAGTTTCCCAAGTCCTGGAATAACAGGTGTGTGCAATAACATGCATGTACCAGCACACCCAATTTATGTGGTGCTGTGGACACTTATATGATGCTGTGGACAGAACCCAGGTCTTCATGAATGGTAGACAAGCTACAATCCAAGATCCTATAAAAGAGAACCCATGAAACTGAGCATAGTAGTACATGCCTGTAATTTCAACACCTAGGAGACTGAGGCAGGGGGATTGCTCAAAGTAATGTGAGACACTCCTCCCAAGCGTGGTTTCTCTCTAAGAACTGGTTTTCCAATGNTAGGGTCTTTGACACTCCTCCTTGAGAAACTCATGGCAATCTGAATCACTGTGATCGGTGCTAATCTCATGTGTGGCCAACACAATGTAAGTACTGCAATCTTCAAAGGGGCCAGGATCAGCCCCAATCAGAGAGGGGAGCCACAGTTCAGAGATGAAATTAGGTTAACTTTTCCTAGAGTCAAGGAAGGGAGAAATCTAAACTCAATCCAAACACCTCAGCTGTTTCCTTGAAAGGAGATGATAGGGTCCTGTGGTCACAGGTACCCTGCTGGAGAGACATTTTCCTCCACATCCTCTTCCTGGGAAGNGTATGNTGAATCTTCTGTACAAGTACTCCAGAGAGGGGCTGCTGGTCAGCCTGCTCAGGCTTGTGCTGTCNGCTTTGAGCATTTGGGGGGCTTTCTGCTTCACGATGCCCTTGAACAAAGGAAGCAAGGGCCACAGACCTGTGCCAGCAAATTATCTTTATGGTGAGGGGTCTTTACAAATTGCCTCCAGATGCTAGTTTAAGACTGTAGATTAAAAAAAGAAGAAGAAGAAAAGTCTAAAGGAGTTTGAAGATTTGGTAAAGGGGGGAGAGGAAGCCATAATCAGAATATGTTTTATGAAAAAAATCTATTTTCAATAAAAGAGAAAAAAAGGTTTAATAAGAGAGAGTGAGAGATACCCATCAGGCCTAATAGTAAAACCCTAAAAATGTGTCAGTTTGTAGCAAAATGATAGGATACACACAGCCAAGGAGAGTCCTGTGAAATACATCCCAGAGGAGTCTTGGCCCCGTGGCTTACAGCCTAGTTCACNCTGATGAATCAAGCAGTTGGAATTTTGGGGAGAAATTGAGTGTTTGCCCTGGTTGAGTTTTCTAAAGCCCCTTATAGGCCACAAAATGCAGGATAAAAAGGTCCCTTTTCTGAATCGNCTTAATTTTATAATGGGCAAAATGGTCGTCATAAAATATCTTGTCCTGAATGTGTCAGGGCTAGACACAAATGCTATGACGTACTCTAGCTTAATGATTAATGCTGCCCTTTNAAATACTGGGGATGTCTTCTCATCTGCACTGAACGTGTCTCCAGACGGGAACTACCATGTTAGAATGCAGGTTCCACACCACTTAGACCGTGGAAGGAGAGAAAACAGAGTGTCTACAATAAATATTGCAACCAATTAGGCCTCATCATGGTAATTTCTCTGGTGTTGTAATGTTTGTTTACCGGGTTTTGTAGGGAGATGGCAGCCCTGAGAGGGTAAGGTTTGGGCTCCATCGTGTTGTCACGTGGGAAAGTTGTTACAGTGGAGAAGATTGCTTCTTTGCCCACAAGACCTCCATCTTCATTGCAAAAGACATTGAGAGACCTGACCCAGACACACTGTTTNTCTACATTCTGAGGAGGTGCCCATAACATATCTGAAAAAAAAAAAAAAACCCACACATTAATATTGCTTGTTTTCCAGTGGGGGTAAATGAGGGTCTCCAAGCCCTCCTCAGAACAGGCTAGAGTTAGATAACATTGCATGTTTTTCATTTTACTGAGATGAATGTATAGCTATTAAATAACCTTTTAAAGGGTTGGTGTAATTATCTGTAAACAGTAATGTTATATAAAAAAGGAAAAAGGTCAAGTTGTCCCGCCATTAGGTGTTTATGGATATAAACCAGATTTATGTTTTCATAAAACAGGAGCTGACTAACTAGATTAACTCGCCACAAACTAAACCAACTGTAGTAATATTTAGACACAATAAAATGCTACCAATTAAAACAATTTTATTTTTTTGTGTCATATTGATTCATAGCACACTCAAATGAACCAGAGACCTTACACTCGGAACGGTTGACGAAAAGACATCCACGGCTCAACATTATTACCAACAAGGAGAGCAGTTAAGTGAGATGGCTGTGCAATAGTATGAATATTTAATTAATAATTAGTCATGTAATTTCTCCTCAGGAATTATTATCCCTCAAACTGGTTTGTGAATTTAATTATTAGCAGGCTTTTTGTTTCCATGTCCCCCTCATTACTGTCAGGATTGATGTAACACAAACTTCATTAAAAATTAAAGCGAGAGTCTTAATTACAAGGCTACCCCGACTGAAGTTAGAATTAGCCAAGCCAGTGATGTGCAAATGAGCGCATTATTTAAGAAACATGCTGCAAGTAGTTATGCTAATGTAGAAGGTTCCAGCAGCAGACCTTTTCGCTGGCAGCTGCATATTCATTAAATGCACTATGCAAATTTAATGTAGCAGTCTTAGTAATGCGTTGTTAATTTATTCAGATTTATTGAGTACGACTTGTAAAAAAAAGTACAAATTTAATTACTCTATCTAGTAGGGATGATATTAGGAGCTAGCAGAGGTTTAAAATGTTGTGAACTGGATTACTGTAATTTGATGGAAGACGTGGTATCAAAGGACACAATTTTGATAACTGGGCTTGAAAGAATATTTGATTTACTTATGGAATGATCTAAGAAATCACTGAAATTGCACATGTTCCTTCCCAATAGGGGAGTTAAAAAAAAAAAAGTCTCGGCCGTATTAACTTTAGAGCGAAAGCGGAGCTGAGTCCACAGCTTAATGGTCCTAATGACTCTACGGAGACCAGTCAAGGTTATGGATTGAGAGCGGCGGGGAGTAAACTGTCTTTGTGGAAAGTTCATTGGTGGCCGCCAGTGCGATGAGCGACAGGAAGCCCAGCCTCACTGTCCCACTAAAGCCAGGGAAGCACTGGGGTGTCCCTGCAGGGCCCTGTGTTCATTTAGGGTGGGTGGAGGGCGGAAGGTCCAACTTCAGGACACAGTGTTCTTCCAAAAGGATCTGTAAGCCACCTCGTGCCTGGCACCCTGGCCACGCTGCCGGAGTGGACAATCGGGGACTGCCCTTCATACACCTTTCATCTCAGCCTCTGGAAACGCTGCAGGATGGGTTTTCTTAGCCCCACTGTACAGGCGAGGAAACTGCGGCCAAGATAAGAAGAACCCGTACAGAAATAAAAGCCTAGACTAAGTGCAGCCAGTGTCCCCGCCAAATCCGATTCTGCTTCCCCCTCCCCATCCCTCNTCTGCTCCCCTCCCCCCACTTCATCCTTCTTCCGTTCCCCTGCCTTAACCTCTTTGAGGCTCTCCCAATCCTTTCTTCTTTACTTTGAGAAATCTCTCTCTCCTTCCAACTCCTTGCTGTTCTTTCTGTCCCTCCTTCCGTTTCCTCCTCCTCTCTCCCATCCCTCTCTCCTCTCCCTCTTCCTCTCATCTCCTCATGCCCTCTCTCGTTCCTCTCTCCTCACACCCCTCTTCCTCTTCTTTCCCTCCGTCCTCCTCTCTTTTCTCTTGCCCCTCCTCTTCTCCTCCCTCTAGTCTATTGCAATCCTCCCCCGGAACTCCCCCNTCCCCGCCCCCACATCCCTGCATCCCTGGTTCACTGCTGTAGACACACAAAGATGCGCACATCGAATTTGAAAACCTAAACAGCTTGACCTTTTTACTCTCAAACAACTGCTGCAAACAAGCACACAGGTTAAATTGGAACAAAACTGTATGTTTGACAAAGATGTCCATGACCACCTCACCCCTCGGGACTGGTAGTAAAGGAAGGAAACTGGGAATGGGCTCAGTAGGCAAGGCTCTGAGAGCAACATGCAAGCAGCTGCTAACTGTATTCAGCTTGGAATGTTCTGAGCTTAACTTTTAAGAATTTTATGTTTTGCATCACAAAAGCTAGTCCTGCACATTTTTAATATAATTAACATTTTTATTTTGGTTTGGTGGGGCACTGCCTCAAATTGGTTAGTATTTTGGAAGGAAATCAATACATACTTTACCAGCTCTAGAAACAAAGAGGCTAAATTATGGTTATGAACCATGATGAGTGCCTAGTCCTCAGCACCCATCTTTGGAGGTAAGCCAAGCTGTCTGATATATGCAGACTGTCTGACTTGCATAGACTCACCTCCAGCCCCGTCAGCCAAATGGTTAAGTCCAGCAACAGACTTTAAGGTAAGCCTATGAACTGAGCATATTGAAAGGAGATGCCTATAAAAAAGGTCTTTCTACATAACTAATCAAATTTTTAACAAAATCAGTAAAGCAGGGCTTCTGGGTTCCCTCATTATATTCTTCTAGCTTATGTCATTAAAGTCAGGGCTCTGAGAAGGGCTTAGCTGCAGCCACTTCCTTCCAGGCTGTGCCCATTGATCTACTTTTGGCTTTAGATGGTGCATGATGCACACATCATCTCCATGTCTGCATGCATGTACATGCCACTGAGTTACACACTTCTGGAAGTTGGGGACCGATCTTGTCTCTGGGGAGGAGCGATGGTGTACTGGCAAATACTTAACAATAGACTCTCTTTAAAATGAGGCTATAGGGCTAGGGAGGAGGCTCAGTCAGTAAAGTGCTGGCCATGTAAGCATGAAGGCCTGAATTTGATCCTCAGAACACATCAAAAAGCTGGGCATGGTCACACATGCTTTTAATCTCAGCACTGGAGAGACAGAGGCAGGCAGATCTTTTGGGGTTCACTGGCCAGCCAATCTAGTCAACTGGCAAGTTCCAGGTCAATGAGAGGTCAATTGAATGAAAAACACACTAGATATCATAGATATCATTAACAAACAAGAAGAATGAATTTTAAGGGTGGAGATGAAGTCAAGACAAGGATATAAACAGGCATAGATAAGAGGGAAAAAAATCAAAGATTATATTCCCCAAAAGTCCAGGATACATTCAAGAGGTCAAGCGTGAGAATTTATGGTGTAGAAAATGTAGAGGTAAAATCAAATAGACCATCAAATAAAGTTATAGAAGACAACTTCCCAAATGTACAGGAAGAGGTGGNCATCCAAATCCAAGAGGCATGCAGAACTTGAAGCAGACATGAATAGAGAAGATGCTTTCCACCATGACCTAGTACAGTCAGGATGTTTGAAATACAAGTAAGGATATGAAGCCCCAGATTCCAGTCCCAGCATCCCATAAACCAGGTGTGATGGTGTATGGCTGTAGCCCTACCACTTGGGAGGTGTAGGCAGAAGAGTCAGGACAGCCTCAGCTACATAATGAGTTTGAGGCAANCTGGATATATGAGACCCTGTCACAAAACAAAATAATCTATAGATTTACCCTTACTCCTTCCAGGAGCAGTGGTCATTTTGACAACTCCAGATGGGACCTGAGGCTGTGGCCTCAGGCACTCATCCCAGAAAGAAGAGAGGTTTGCAGCTTAGCACTCAGGTAGACACCTCCATGCTTCCCCTGTCCTCGGATGTACGGTGTGAATTCTGGGACACTTGAAGATTTTCATATTTTTTGTTCATCACTCTTCCCTTGAATCTGTGAGTGCAGAATCATCTAGAATGAAACTTCCCAGGCCAAGAGAAATGGTAGCAACAGTCCATCCCTGGCTGCACAATAGCCACCATACTAAGAACTGTAAATATTTCATCTCATGCCTCCTCCGAACAGTGCCACAAGGTAAAAACCATCATTATTCCCACTGTACAGAGAACACTGAGGTACTGAAGGCTGCATAACTTACCTGAGAGTTTACAACTGATAGAAAGCAGAGCAGGGACCTACAGAGTGTTTCTGACATAAAGTCCAAGTGTGCAAAGCTAGCTATGTCTGGCATGAGGTGACCATTGGTCTGGGGAGCAAGGCTGGTATCCAAATAGCAGAGTTAGTCTCTGTCATCTTGATACAAGCTAGGGTCATCTGGAAAGAGGCAACTGCAATTGAGAAAATGCCTCCATCAGTTTGTCCTGTAGGGATTTTCTGGATTAATGATTCATGTGGAAACGCTCAGCCCACTGTGGGTGGTGCCACCCATGGGCAGGTGGTCCTGGGTTGTATGAGAAAGTAGGCTGAGCAAACCATGGGGAGCAAGCCAGTAAGCAGCATCCCTTATCCTCTCCTCTGCTTCAGTTCCTGCCTCTAGTTTCTTTCCTGATTTCCCTCCATAGTGGAGTGTGACCTGCTTTTGAACAGTGTTTCATCCCTGTGACAGAGAAACAAACTAACAGAATGTCCATTGTATCCAGCATTTCCAAATATCCCTGAGGAAAGGACTCTCATGGGTCCTTGTTAATTGTGGTGCTTTCCAAAACTATCCAGTTGTTATCAAGCTCTGCAAATCCGGGGCAGGGCACCAGAGTTTGTNTTTAACAAGTCCGTTGTTCTTGATGGGAAACTCCCAGGAACCAAAATGGGCATGGAGGACACTAGTCTTAGTGTCTATTCTCACCACAGTGGAGGTCCTGGTTTTAATCTACCCAGGAACACCCAATCAAAGATTAATCAGGAAACCATCAAGTCAAAGCCACCTGTGCAAACAGACATGTAAGGAAGTGTGGCTTGCACTGAAAATGGTCCCCACAAACAGGGAACTTGAANATTTGGTCTCCAGCAGGTGGTGATAATTGGGAAGTGTCTGGAAACTAGGAGGTGGGGTTCAAAGGACATAGGTCACTAGTAGCCTGCCTTGATGGTTCTGCCTGGTCCTTCCTCCACATGCTGCTACCATCATGATGCTCTTCCTCATAGCAGGCCTTGCATCAACAGAGCCAATGATTAAGACCTTGGAAACAATGAGCCAAAATAAATCCTCTTCCCTTTAGGGTGTTTCTATTGGGAATCTTATCACAGTCATGATAAAAGTAACTAATACAGGAGATGAAAGGTGTTTCAGAAGTTCAGAGTCCTAATGAGTTGTTTCCATTAAGATTCCCCGCCAGAGATTCACAGTATTAAATCTTGAACTGGTCCTTCCAACTTTCTTCAGCCTCAATTGTCAGATCTGCAAAATGGTGAGAAGTATGAAGAGTANGTGAGATCTAACCTGGTAGAGCACAGTGATGANCACATACCATCTCTGCCTCACACAGCCTGATTCATGTCTAAGCCACGCCACTTGCTGTCCATGTGCCTTCAAGTAAGTTGCCCGATGCTCCAGGCCCCTGCTGCCTCTTGTATGGATATAAAAGTAGGATCTGCCCCCTAGGGTGGTTGTGGAGATTTTCTGCTGAGCACTTAGCACAGTGCTAGTGGATTGTCACTGTACTGGTGACTTGGCATCTGGAAAATTCTAATGTGTGTGATTCTCCCCAGTCCCCACCCCCACAAATAATAGCACGGGACCTAAAAGCCAGGTTCTTGCCCACGGTCATGTGAGACTTGTGTCTTGTTTCAGGAGGAGCAAAGCAGTGGCCACCACAAAAGAGTCATTTCAACCCTTGACCCCCATTGCTGTTGATACTGATGTGGAGGGCATGCTCCACTCCAAACCTGCAGAGGGAAGTGTGCACAATTTGCTCCTCCTCTCTGAGCCTAGCCCCTTCATTAACAAAAGGTTCCAGCTCTGAAAGCGTACAATTCAATAAAAAAAAAAAAATACTCTTTAACCTCACCTTCACATGTCGGTCACTTGACTGGAAATTCTGGGCGAAGGACAAATCCACCAGGGAGACGGGTCATTGTGACTTTCCATTTAGTAACTAACCTTCTTGCTTAAGACCTCTCAGTCGTATAGATTTCCTAGTGTTCGTGGTTTCGCCTAGCTCGTCCTCCTGAAATGATGGTCCTAATCATGAATTCTAATTGGAACAGGATCCCCCGCAATTTATTCCTAATGCCTCAGAAAAGCAGACATGTTTCTAGGAATAAATTGAGATGGATTCTATTCCAATTAACAGTTTGACTCAGTCAAAGTGTGGTTAACCCACTGCTGTCTTCAGATCATCACCCAGCTTGTGGATGGGAAGTGGCTGGACTAGCAAGCCAATGGGCATCGTCTAAACCCGGCCGCCCTTGGAGTACCGTGGACCACATTCTGTCTTCACCGCACTCTTGGCCCACACTGGCCTTATGAGGCACACTGCCAGTTAGCTCGCTTAGATCTTCAAACAGATTGTACTAGTTAATCAGAAGTATAGGCTGTTTTCATCTTATTCAGGTGGAGTCTACATCAGGTTTGTTTTAAGGCACTGGCAGAGCTAGAAAGTCCAAGATTCACAAGACAGGTCAGCTGACTAGAAACACAGTTAGGACTTCTGTGTCACATTATTTATTTATATATGTGTTTATGTATTCACTTATTTGTGTGAGTGAGGGGAGACATGTGTGCCACAGCACATGTGTGGAAGTCAGAAGATAATTTCATAGAAACACTTCTCTTCTTCCACCTTCATGTGAGTTCCAGGGATCAGACTCAGTGGCCAGGTTTGGTGGCAAACGCCTTAACCACCGAGTCATTTCACGTATTCTGTGATATAGTCTTGATGCAGTTTCTTCTTCAGTTTTTGCTCTTGAGGTCTTTTCCTGATTAGATGAGACCCAAGCACATCATTGAGATTAGTAACCTTTATATAAAGCCACGTTTATGGCCTCAGTGTCAACGACAACTATACACCAACATCTAGACCAGGGCTTGACTAAACTGGGTACCACGTGATTGCCAATCACATAGACACGGGATATAAATTTAGTACCCGGAAGGAACTTGCCTAGAGTTGAGACCTATTAAGAAAGGAGAGGATGTACAGCACAACTCAGGGTTAGCCAGTGGCATTTGACAGTGTGTCAGGATGCCTACCACACAACACCCCACATCTCATGTCCCTAAGTACATCTTTCCCAAGTCAGGAATGAATACATTGCATTGAGCTAAAACAGGGCCTTCTTTTTGATAGTGTAGTTATATCATTGGAACTCCTAAGCCTACAGATGTCAAGCCATAGGCTCTTGTAAAGCAGAAGGTAAATATTTAGGATGGAATGACCTGCCTCATGGGCACACTCAGGAGATTCTGACCAAAATAACGCTGTAGGAGTTCCATTTCCTCTGGGCCAACAGGAGGAAGAGATGAAATGAGACGGATGTGTGTGGAAAGCGGAGTGATGGGGCATTTACATCTATTTAATTAAGGAACGCGTTGTAACCTCTATTTACTTCTCTTTAATTAAGGAATTGCTCATTTTAGAGGCGGTGTCATGCTGGGCCTTCTACTACTTTTGTGATTCAAAGCTCATCTAAGGGTGTGTGGGAAATAGTTCGGTGATCTTAGCTCNGTCTCTAATGGTGAAAGCTTCGTATCATAAAGCCAATAAACTACGTTGCCAGAGCCGCAGAAAGAGAACCAAGGGACTTATCAAGAAAATGATCTCTTCCAGGCACAGGAGGTCATCTGTGGGAAAGTATGTTATTCTGCAGTCATTTTGACCAAAATTCAGAAGCACAATGGATTCCTTGTGGAATAACCAGCCATGTTTGAAGAGAAATAAAAAGAGCCAAGGAAAATTAATGAATGCTATAGGCTCTTAAGAGATATAGGATTTATTTAGCACATTAAGCAAGCTAAAAATGTCACCTAACACAGACAATTAACCAGCCCCACACACAAGCAGGAAGTTAGACAGAAACAGAAACAAAGGGCCAAGTTTTCACACACACACACACACACACACACACACACACACACACATTATGTACATTTACATACATGGCAGCATATATCTAGTTGGTAATGATTCAATATTCTCCTCAGAGAAGGTGTTTCAGACCAAACATGACTCGTCACTTCTTCTGACATCTTAGCCATTTTGACATTGTCCTGGGAAATACCCCTTATGTTCTGTGAGTCACAGTTAAGCAGAAAAGGACAATGGATAAAGAGATATTAGATAAAGGAGGATGTAGGACAGCTGGTAAATCTAGAGGGTGGTCCAGAGGAGTTTAGGATTTCCATCCAACTTGCCGGCTACAGTCAGACATCCAACTAGATCCTCCGTCTCTACTGAGTATCACTGTCCAGTGTGTGCCAAGGCCTCAGCTGGCAGTGGAGCAAAGTAGTTATCCGGCATTCTGTATGGTGAGTCTATTTCTATTCACCCCAAATAGAGAGACAGACAGACAGGCAGGCAGGCAGACAGACAGACAGACAGACAGAGAGAGCAATAGCAGACTAAAGGAAGAATTCCCATCAAGCCCATCTTAGTGAACCAATGGGATTTGGGGGCTTACTTACAGGAGTCTGAGTCACCTGAGTAACTGCATTACTGAAACTCCCTCACACGGCATATGTCAGAGCCCAGAAACACTGCATCACTGGGTCAATCAAACAACCTGCAGTCAGCTAAACACTCAAGAATCCCCACTCCCTTTAATTCCAGCTCTCAGGAGGCAGAAGCAGATCTCTGAGTTCAAGGCTAGTCTGATCTACCTAGTGAGTTCCAGGACAGCCAAGGCTACACAGAGAAGCCTTGTCTCAAAAAAAAAATCAAAACAAAACACAAAGAATCCCCTCTCCCCTAGCAGTTTGCCACCTATAGATGCTCCAGGAGACTCACGAATCTTCTGAGTGTCTTGTGCTTTTCATGAGGTTTGTGATTTCCCCCACCCTCCCCTCCAGGGAGTGTTAAACTTTGCAGGAGACAGATATATAACACAGCCTCCCCACTGGCCTCTTTTCACCTCCAGAAGGCATAAGTACATTTTAAAACAGGGACCCATCCTTCATGATGTCAAATCAGAGAGGGGAGCGACACCACTGCTCCAAATATTGTCCGGGTTGCTGATTCTTTATGTGTGTGTGTCTCGATTTTAACTACTCTAGAGCAGGAGCCACACCTGCTACTTGTGAGAGCAAACTCCTAATGTCTTATCAGCAGTTAGCCTGTCATGAGCACAGGACTAGCGTGGCGGAGTGGAGAGATGTTTCTCCCCTTCCAGTTCGTGTTTCCCCACACACAATTTTAAACTCTCCATAAACCCCCTCACTTCATGACTGCCCTCCTCTCCCCTCTTTCCTATGTATCCAAGGCCCAGAATTTTACTAAGGCCAATGGAAAGTTCTTCCCACTGCCCAAGAAGCCTTACAGATTTGCATGGCACTCACCAACACGTCTTCCTCTGAAAGCCTTTATCTGCTGTGACTGAGTTCCTTAATGGTAAGGAGTATGTGGCGCTAACTACTTGCCTTTCAAAATCATGTGTTTATCCAACAAGTTGCTAATTGCTGTGTGTGACTCACCTGTGAATGTTCTCCTCTTGACACCCGAGCAGAGGCACAGCTCCACATGCATGACAGCTGGTCCATAATGGACTCTCAGGGATGGGTGCTCCATGATGGCTTCGATGCTGGGATGTAATGGACATATTTGTAAGGGAGTTTCTAGACTGGATTAATTGAGGTCAGAAGACCTACCCTAATGTTGAAGGCACCATTCCAGGGGCTGAGTGAAAAGGAAAAAGCGAGCTGACCACCAGCATTCTTCTTGATTGCAGCTACAATGTGACCAGCTGCCCCTTGGTCCTGTCATCATAATGATAGGGTTCCTGGCACTACCAAATTCCTGTTGAATGAACAATTGAATAACTTGATGTTTGGAATGCAATGCTTTATTATGGAATCTAACCCACACACGAATGGGCGTGAGCATTTCTGACAGGTGTTTGCAGAAACACTCCTTCTTTGTAGAGGGCTTGACTTTGAATGCACTTATTATCTAAAGACTTCGGGGTAGAAATTCAGCTCAAGAAGTTTCTGGTGTTTGGTTTTTGTTTTTGTTTTTCCCCAGAACCTGTTACCTTGAGACACAAGGGTAGATATGGCAAGAATAAAGAGATAACTAAGACACAAGCACATGCCACAATGCAGACTGTGGTGTGTCATAAGGGAGTGACACAAAGATCAGTGGAGGATAAAGCATGTGTGCCTTGAATGATCCAGAAAGCTTTGATGGGGGTCATCTTGGGAAGAGAAAGANACCAGCTGTCTCCCATTTCTGAAGCCATGACTTCCTTGCTGTCCTGTGTCCTCTTGAGCTAAGACGAAATAGACCATTCCCTCCCAAGTCAGCTACTTGGTCACGGCAACCAGAAAAGTAACTGAAACATCTTTGGTCCCCCTACCCTTTCCCTTAGCACCATGATCACAGTATTAGGAAGCTCTTCTTTCACAGTCTAGTTCACTTAGCTGTTGTTGCTACATCAACAAGGAAGGGCTCAAAGTCAGGATGAGACCATCTTCCTCTCCACACTGCTGCTGCTGCTGCTCACACCTGCCATGGTGTGAGAACTAAAGAGTTCTCAAATTCACAGAGTGCCCATGTCTGGGCCCAGTGCACTGTCTTTACCTGTGAGAGTAAAGCCAGTCGGGTGGGGGTGGGGTGGCGCTGGTGGCAGTCCCTCCTCCGGGTAATTATCTCTTTGCTGTGAATAATGGGGTTTCAGCTCTATGTCTGATGCTTTGATGAAGATGAAACTATTTAATCAGGTTTGGTTGCCCATCTCATCATCTCCTCACATCACACCCTTCTTGACGAGTTCATTAGCTGGAAGAAAAATTGATGACCTCGTTAGTTCTGCACACTGCTTCACTTAGGACAAATTGGAGTTTGAGGATGTTGCTTGACTCTGCTCATGGGGTGGGGGACAAGCACTCACTCTCTGAAATGTTTGGATAAACCATGCCCTTGGTGCTTTATGTGGCAAGGTTGCCTGGCAAGGGTCTGTTTGATGGTCTTTTCCAATGTCAACACTCCTCTTGGTGCCGAGGGCAGGTTTGCCTTCCTTCTATCCTCTCCTCCAATTCTTTGTCCCTGTCACCCACTGCTACTTATTAAGTTTATCACCCTCCATGACCTGCTTTGTATCCTCATCCTCTCTTTATCTAGAAAGCATTCTATGATATCATCCAACTTACCTGCTGGGATCTCAAGGGAAGGCCCACGGACAGAGGAATAAGTCAGCACCATGGAGAGTACCTCGAGCAGCTCAGCTATGATAGACACAGCAGTCTCCTGTATACTTGGATCTACAGAAGTAAAAGATGTGGTGAATTCTGGCACTGTCTAGGTGGACTCTATGGTCATCGTGTAGTGACCAGGGGAGGATGAATGATAGTGATCTGTGGTGATTATATTATGTCCCCCAAAATATTGTGTACCCTAATAAAACTTATTTGGGGTCAGAGAACAGAACAGCCACTAGATTAAACATAGAGGTTAGGCAGTGGTAGCACATGCCTTTAATCCTAGCATTCCCGAGGCAGAGATCCATCCAGATCTCTGTGAGTTCAAGGCCACACTGGAAACAGCCAGGCATGGTGGCACACACCTTTAATTCCAGTGGCACACACCTTTAATTCCAGCACCTGAGATCTCATGTCTTTGCTTGAGAAAGACACATGCCTTTAATCCTAGAAAGGAGTGGCAGGAAGCAGAAAGGTATATAAGGTGTGGAAACCAGAAGCTAGAGGGCCTCTTAAGCTATCAGGCCTTGAGCAGAGTTAAGCTGAGATTCATTTGGGTGAAGACTCAGAAGCCTGCAGTCTGCGGAAACAAGATCAGCTGAGGAGTTGGCAAGGTGAGGTTGGCTGTGGCTTGTTCTGTCTCTCTGATCATTCAGAATTTACCTCAATACCTGGCCTGGTGTTTTCAATTAATAAGACTGTTTAAGATTCGCTCTACAGTGATCTCAGAACTGGGGCACAGGTTGAAGGCTCATAGTGTCGGGAAATGCCTCCTCCTCTCTTTTTCAAATATTCTTTGGCCCCTTCTCACCTCACCCTATTCTCCAGACAAAACCATAAAGACTTCTTCTAGAAAGCCTTTCTGGTCCTTATCCTGTTACCATGTCAATGTCAACTTCCTTCTTGAACGCATCACCAGTGCTGTACTTGACCTGGTATGATGGTTCATTGAACTGTAGAATTCTCCTTTCCAGAGAGCACTTGAGGGAACAGAATCTGGTCTCCCATTCTGTGTTCTCAGAGCCAAACCTAAGCCTGAGATCAAATAGATGGTCAACAACTACCAGTCAAATGAAAGAATGCTAGAACATCAGCTTGTGGTTAAAAAAAAAAAAAAAAAAAAAAAAAAAAAAAAAAAAAAAAAAAAAAAAAGTGTGGCCACAGAAAAAGGAGTGACCTCGGACTCAGCAAGCCTCAAAGCTCTATGCTGAGTAGGCTGATGCCAAGTTTCAACTCTGTGGCAGAGTGGAGTGTAATTCAGAGAAACTGAGGCAGAAGGCCAATCCCATGAAGCAGTACTGAACCTTGGCTGCCCATGTTTGTAATTCAGGCATTGGACAGGGAGACACAAAAGGATCACTGGGCTTTTTGGACCAGTCATTTTAGCCAATCAGTGAGCTCCAGATAAAAATAAGAGACCCTTTTCAGAAAACAAGGTGGACCCAGGTATGGTGGCATCTGCTTTTAATCTCAGGAGTCAGGGGAGGCAGAGCCAGATGGGTCTCTGTGAGTTGGAAGCCAACCTGGTCTACACAGCAAGTTCCAAGCCACCTAGAGGGCTACATAGTGGACCCTATCTTAACAAACCAATGAAACAAAGCAACAGAAACAAGTTTGAGAGTGACTGAAGAAGGTACCCAAAGTTGACCTCTGGCCTCCACGTACATGTACATAATCTTGCATGTATGCGTGTGTACATACACACAAATAAAGATCAGGAGATGTAAGGCAGTGCATGCCGAACACAGATCACTTTGATAGATATTACTATTTCAATAAGATGTTCATTGGCTTCGTGCCAGCATTCATTCGGTAGACTTAGAATGCAAATCATGAACCTTGCTGCTGTCTCCTGTGTGGGGGTGTCCGAATGCACCCACAAAGGGAGGGCAGGGGCATGGTTTCCCAAGAACAAAGCTGCAGCTTCTACCAGGCTTGATACAGAGATGGCCTTTAACACTTAGCGCATAAGCCTCACATCCAGTTGCATAGCTTCCTGGGGAATTTCAAGGACTTTATTCAGAGTCAATTAGACCCACCTGTTCTATCTCCCCACACAGGAGCAGGCTACGACACAAGGCTTACAGTGTTTCCCTAAGGCAGCCTCTGCTAATGGCTATCACACACACACATACACACACACACATACACACACACACACATACACATATACACACACACACATACACACACACACATACACACACACATACACACACATACACA
>LZPO01034769.1:430567-444166 GCA_001675575.1 Neotoma lepida
GTGTGTGTGTGTGTATTGCTTACATGCACATTCATGTATATACTCATGTGTGTGTGCATGCACATGTGTGTATTGCAGAGGTCAGAGGACAATTTGGGTTGTCAACTCAGGAGCCACACAGCCTTGCTTTTTTGAGACAAGGTCCCTACTAGCCTGGGACTCATGCACCAATTAAGCTGGGCTGGCCGGACAGTGAGCCTCAGAAACCCACCCATCTGTTCCCACCTGCCCAGCTTCTCAGTGAACTCAGATAGCACATGACCAGTGGACATTACAGGTTGCAGGGAAAGCCCAACCCCAGGAGCAGATTTGTGAGACTTGAAATGTACACATTTTGGAGTAGGGAGAAACAAAGATGGAAGAAACTTACTAAAAAATACAAAATTGTAGATATAAAATAGCAACAAAAATGCACATACTTATTTACAATTATGATAGAAAAAATAATAAATTTTGGTTCAGCAAATGCCACGAGGATCACAAAACCTGAAAAATACTCATTAGACCAATTATTATCTGATTGGCATGATTCTGTAGTACATATCCCCAAATGTTTCCTAGTTGCAAATAGCTGCCCTAAAAAAAAGATTTATTTTTACTTATGTATGTGTGTGTGTACAAATTTATGTGCACTTTGTGTGTACAGGTGCCCAAAGAGGTCAGAAGGCACCAGAGCCCCGGGAACTGGAGTAACAGGCAGTCATGAGCAGCCTGATGTTCTCCCAGACCAGAACACAGCACCGTTTCTTCTGTTCTGAGAGCATCAGATAGAATTATTTTCCTCTTTATTATTTTTGAGGGTTACAAGTGAGTTTTTATATTGCAAATCCAAATCTCTTTTATCTAATATTAATTCTGCTCCCAGGTTTGAGTTCTCCGATAAAAGCTTCCCAGAATGCACCCTGTGTGTTTCAGGGCTGTGTTATTCTGCAGGACTTGGAAGAATTGGCTCCTCACACTCAGAGACGTTGTCTGTACTAATCCCTTAGCGTTATCACTTATCTATTTCAATCTATCTGTGCATGAATGATTGCAACAGTGAAACAGTCAGGACTCTCAATTGCAATGGATGGACAGATGCCACAACTCCTGGAATGAGGAGGAAATGGCTGTGGCTCAGGTAACTGTGATGTCCAGGTTGACTTCTGAGTTCAAGCACAATTGAATCCAAGGGCTTAGGAGATGATAGCATCTTTGTCTTCAGTCTCCCAGCTCCACGGCTTTCAGTGTGCTGGCCTCTTTCTTCTGCAGAGGAGCAGTAAGGCGAACAGCAGGAAGCCATTCCAGGCTTATGCTGTCATAGCTACAATTTAAACAGGAAGTGACCTGTCTTACTTGATGCATTCTGCTAAATACAATGGAGTGACTGGGGTTAACTTTGTCTTGATCACAGACTCGTGGCTCATGTCTTCTTGTCTAATTGCTACAGTAAATCATGGGAGAGCATGGAGTTAGGCATCAATCCTTTGCATTTACTCCTCAATTCTCCTCATTGGAATAGGAAAATGTCCCCAAAATGTACAGGAAGGCATCCTAGATAAATGAAAACACATGTGTCCCCTACAGAGGTAGAACTGAACGTCACTAACTGATAGAAACAGTCTTCACAAAGTTTCATATTCTTCCTGGCTTACCAAGTTCTCAATAATTATCCCAGCAGTGNAGAAGTCACTTAAAGTTAGCCTGCACCCAGCATTTTGATATTATATATTACTCCTATATTTCAGCTAGGCTCTTGTAGGTCATTTTCCCATGAAACACCGTCTGAGGCTGAGATTTATNTATAGTGGCAAGAGGGGGGAAGTGGTTCTCAGCAAAGGAGGGAGTTGAATGGCCATGGAGTGATCTTGTGGAGCTTTGGAACATGGGTGGATGGCCCTTCAAAGCTGTTCCATTGAGGCGAGGGGCTCTAGACCTCTTTTGGTCACCTATTGAACAAAAGATGTCCAAAGGAGTGGCTCTATGGTTGACACTGGTCCTGGAGAGGACTCAGCTGCAAGCCATTGAGAGCCAATGGTCCCAGCAGCTGGCAAAGTAGATTGCTAGGTCCTGAAGGGAAATCCAAGTGGCACCACACTGTATCCACTCCAGTCAATTTCTAAATAGCAGAAACAGGGCTCATGAAATTCCAGTATTTGAAAATCAGGAGCCTGGTGTGGAGCTGGTGGCCTTACGTGTGTNACCACTTGACACTTCCTTTTCNTGTGCTTGCATGTGTACGTGTGTGTACATAAATGGAGGTGAGAGGTTGATGACAGGTGTATTTCTAGATCACTTCTGACCTTTTTTTTTAAATTTTGAGACAAGACCTCTCACTGAACTTGGTGCTCACTGCTGGGTTGGCTACCAGTAAGCCCCACAGTCCCCCGTCTCTGCCTCCTCAGTGCTAGAATCCTAGGCAAGCATCACCACACCTGGCTTTTAGGTGGGTTCTGGGGATCAACTCCATCCATTCTTGGTTCCTCACCAGCTCCTCAACCCCCTACAACATTTCTAATGAATCAGATGACTTCCCATTTAGGCTGAGCCATTCGTGTTTTTAAAGCATAGCTGGCAACTGGCTCTCAAAGACTTAGATCTGGAAAACTGACTGAGTTTTGCTTGGCTATGATTGTTTTAAAATTTTGATTCATTTATTTTTATATGCATGAGTGTTTTACCTACATGTATGTCTGTGTACCATGTATGTGCCTGGTGCTCATGAAGACCAGAGAAAGTGTGTCATATCCCTCGAGATTGGAGTTACAGACTGTTGTGAGCTGCTATGTCAGTGCTGGGAATCAAACCTGGGTCCTCTGGAAAAGCGTCCAGTGCTCTTAAGCACTGAGCCATCTCTCTGGTCCCTGCTTGTTTTAAAAACTTAGAACCAGGGGCTGTTATTGCAAGGGACCCAGGTTCAATTCCTAGCACCCACATGGCAGTTCATAACCATCTATACCTCCAGTCCCCAGAGGACCCAATGACCTCTTCTGGCCTCTTCAGTCACCATGCCCACAAGTGGTGCACATGTATACATGCAGGCAAACACTCCTACACATGAAATAAAAATTAATACACATTTAAAGCTTTAAGTTGATACTTAAAAACCTGGGGATTTTGCCCATAATCAAATCTGAATTTCTCCATCTCTTAAAAAACATCAAATAAATAAAACAAAATGAAACAAGAAAAGAGATGATCAAGCCATGCAAAGATGTGTTCCTGCCTGGCCCCACTCAGCTCAAGCTGAACATCAGCCGCCTCCAGCTCTTCCCTGCTCCCACCCTGGCTGACGTATCACACCGTTGCCCCCACTCATTTGTTTCCTGCCTACATTTGGTAGTTTATAAGTCAGCTCTCCTGCCAGGTGGTGCTGGACATCCAGTACAAGCTATTGGCAGAAAGGAAGGGTTAAAGGTGGGATACGCTTGAGGGAGGAGTGGAAAAGTCCAAGGTTTCCAATAACATCATGTTTCTGCAGAAAAATTAGGTGTCACTGCCTTTGCAGCTTCACTGGCAACCTGGCATCTCTAGAATACTACCCTAGTTTCATTTCTGTTGTCTAGATTTTAAAAAATCCTTACCAAGAGCAACTTAGGGGAGAAAGGATTTATTTGGTTGACAGCTCCAGGTTATAGTCCATCACTGAGAGGAAGTCGAGGCAAGAACACAAGCAGCTAGTCACATTACATCTATGATTAAGAGCAGAGAGAAANTAAATACATCCTTGCTTTCTTCTTTGCTCTCAGCTAGCATCCTTCTTTCATATACTGCTCAGGGACCCTNCACACATACCTAGGGAATGGTGCCGTCCATAGTGGGCTGGGTCTTCCTATATCCATTAACAGCAAAGACAGTCTTTCATAGACATGCCCAAAGGCCAACCTGACCTAGAGAATTCCTCACTAAGACTCTGTTCCCAGATAATTCTTGTTTGTGTCAAGTCAACAGTCAACAACAGTGTTACGGTTTTTGACTGAGATGGTCCAGAGTGAATCAAGAGTCATCCTTTCTTCATCTGTTGCCAAGGAGGAGATGCGGAAGAAGGTCATGTGTCCTCTCCTCAGGGGCTGGGCATGCTACTGGGTAAAAATGTGAGACAAGCAACAACATCACAGTTTCAGAAACTTTTCCTTTAATGATTGACAAGGCATGCTGGTGGGAACTTAGGGCAGCCTGCCTCNGACAGAAACGTGCTAGAGGCTCACAGCAGATGAAGAGAGCACAGAGGGGAAAGACTAAAAATCGGTCTCTCAGTCGGGCGGAGGTGGCGCACGCCTTTAATCCCAGCACTTGGGAAGCAGAGGCAGGCGGATCTCTGTGGGTTTGAGGCTAGCTTGGTCTACACAGATAGTTCCAGGACAGCCAGGGTTACACAAAGAAACCTTGTCTCAGAAAAAAAGAAAAGGAAAGAAAACTGGTCTCTGGAGCGGAGCAGAGGGACTATGGCGGTAGACAGGAAATGAGGCATAGATTTTCTCAGCAGAATATGACAGCTTTTCTTTGGTTTACATTCAGCTCTCTGTTTTAAAAGGAAAACACCTCCATCTGTGCATGGATGTCTGTGTGTGTGCATGTGTGCTTGGAGGCCAGCAGACAACTTTGGGTATCATTCCCTAAGTGTCACCCACCTTTTTTACTTTTTAATGTTTTATCTCATTTGAGACAGCCTTCCATTGACATGAACTTGTTAAGTAGGCTAGGTTGGCTGGCCACCTCCCAGTCTTGAAGTTACAAGTGTGATCCGTCACATCTGGTTTTTTAAAACACAGGTACTGGAGATGGAACTCGGGTCGTTGTGTTTGCAAGGTGAGTACTTTACTGACTGGGTCATCTCCCCAGCCGGTCTTACTGATTTTAAAACCTCCAAAGTCTCCATTCTGATTGCTAATTTAATCATGCTTGCCAATCAGTTATGTCTTCTGACTTCAATAAATAATAGGCTTAAACTAAAGAACTGCTCCTGTGTGGGAGGTGTCTTCCTTTCTGAGGTGGGGGTGGAGCAGCTGAGCCACCCACAGACCTTCATTATACTGAGTACTCACCCTCCTCCAGAGAGGGGGGGATCTCTGCCCCCACTCCATGCCTCCTCTTGGCACATTACTTCCGGTAACATATACATTTCTTAATTTAATGGGTTCATTAGTCTGTTATAGCTTTTCCATAGCTAGAGTAGACCTGAACAGTGATGAATGGTTTACCACAAAAGTAACTTAAGGGTGGGTCTTCACAGACGGCAGCCGCACCATAATCAGGAAGGCCAGAGGGCCGTCAGTGGGGAGGGGAGAAGGAAGGACACTGAGCTCACCAGAGACTTTCTTCCCCTGGGTCTCCTGACTCAGAAACATTAAAAAATCTAATGCGGCTTTATTCTCCATCCTCCTTTAAGCCTTAAACGCCTGTCTTTGGGGCATGGAGTGTAATAGACTAGGGCTTTAGGACCAGTTTCTCTGAGAAGCAGCCGGTGTTCAAGAAGGGCCCTTGACACCGTTCTGACTTAATGCTAGACACATCTGCAGCTACTTGGACAAAATTGACATTGTCTGGAGTGCAAAGCAATCGCCTAGCGCAGCATTAGGGAGCATTTACTCTTGAGCCGTGCTACCAGACAGCAAATCTTGACCTTTAGGAGTTCAGAGATTAGATTTCTCGGCTGCAGGCGTTGAAGATATTGTTAGGAATTTGTTGCTATTCAAAGCAGATTTCCAGGGTTACCTATGGGTTTAATTCATCGCATCAATCATTTTTTGGAAGGTTCTTTTAAAGCCAAGATAGCTTCAAATAAAAACTAGGATTACTTTCACATTGATTGTCAGTAGTTGATGAGGAGCACAGGGGACACCCTTGAGATGCTGTTAAAGTTTTTGTGATGGTTCCTTCTCTGGCCCATGGTCTGTGGAACTGGAGAGAAAAGGCATGTTTCTCCAACTNGCATTCAAAGCAGCTGCTGAAAGATGCGCAGAAGGTGAGGATGAGGATTTGGCTGCTCTCCGCTGTGGGTTTCTCAAGCCCTTTAACACATTCAGTGCACAGACGGCTCACAGGTTATCTCAAAGTGCATCGTTTAAAGCAAGACCTGTTTAAGCTAACAGAGGTTAAATGGAGGCTTATTTCACTGAGTTTCCCTGCACAGTACCTGGTGTGTGTGTGTGTGTGTGTGTGTGTGTGTGTGTGTGTGTGTGTGTGTGTGTGCAGGCTTGTCTTCTCCAGAGGTCAGTTTCTCAGCTCCACTAGCCTTCTTGATCCCCAGGGCTGTCTGGAAAAGACTTCTCAGGGTGTCTGGAAAGGAAGTATTTCACAGTGGCCAGACTCACCCAGTGGGCTTCTCATCTGACACCAGACGTTCACTCTCATCCAATTGACTTTCTACCATGCNNTTACTATGACACACCCTCAACATAGTTTTTCAATTCATAGCTGATTAAACACCTTGAAGGCTCATCTCCACCTATCTTCTCCATTCCCCAAGTCTGCTGATTCCTCAAAGACCNGGTTCACTAGATACTTCTCATAGCACTGACCCTTTTTTTTGCAACTTCAAGGTGATAAGGAGCATCATCAAGGCAAGAGGACAGCAATAGAAGCATCTAGAACCCAGAGAGGGAGGTGATGCAATAGAGGGGGAGATATACTAACCCAGAGTGGAGCAACACATTTAACATAATGAACATGTAAGCCAGTATGTTGAAATGGAGTCCCAATAACAGAAAATGTAGTTATCATAAAACACAATTTAGAAATATCTTTATCTAAGACTATCAACTTTTAAAAGTTTCATTGCTGGAAAGAAGCCTTGTAATAAAGAAAAAACAGAGCTTTGTGGAGGGTGTTGCTCGGTACCGCTGAGTGAGGTGATTTCGTGGCAGCTGCACACAGAGTGAGGCAGCATGCCTTGTTACCACACTCTGTCTGCCTCTCTGCAGAGCTTCAGTGGGGAAATGGATATGATTCACATTCTCTTCTTTTCCATCCAAGCAGAAGACATGTTGCCCAGAGCATTCTCCCTGTCATCTGCAGAAAAACTCTTGCGTGCCCCATAGACCCGTGAGGTAAGCATTACTGGCCCCTGGGCAGAGAGAAAAGTCCATTTTCTCCAGTTCCACAGAGGAATTTGGTGGANCTTACNCAANCACCAAAGCACATAGGAGTCTGACGCAGCTCTGTCTGATATAAGGGTTTACGCAAGCACCTGCAGGCCAAAACACAGCTCCAATGCAGGTGTGTAAACTGAGGCACGAGCAGCTAAATCATCTTGAAAGAGTTGCAAAGGACAGGCAGAACAGTTAGTTTGTCCTCTGTCAACTGGCCCTCTACTACCTCCCACTCCTAGTGCTCTCCGGGGACTGTGTCTGTATTAATAACCACTGTGAACTTGTAACTTACCACATATAAATACATAAACATGCACAAATATGTACATTGTAAAGAATGATTGCCGATCGCCTTTGCTCTTGTAGAAATATATCCACACATGCATTGTACAAGTNGCCAAGTGTTTCTATCAGGCTTCAAAGCCTNCATGGTATGTGGTCATGGTGTCTCTCAATCGGGACAGACTGACTAGGATACTCTCTTGGCTAGGCAGTGCTTTTCAGGGGAGTGACGGAGTTTNCNGCAGAGTAGGAGAGACGGTGGCTGGAGCTCTCAGAAGTCAAGGTAAGACTGCTGTTTCTTCACAAGAAATGTAAGCCTGCAGCTGCCAAGCATGAGGAAACTGGAAGTGGGAAATGGGCCAACCCTGGTATTTTGAACACNAGGTATTAGTGAATGAGTTGTGAAGGGCTCACTTGAATTTTTTAGATTTTTAAAACCCTTTTTAATTACAAAGGCATGGCATCTCTATTGCAGCAAATTAGGGGGGAGATCAGAAAATATAATGAAATAACATCCTTCCACAGTGTTCAGCTAACTGAAGATAACATAAAAAAAATTGATCAGGAAAAGTTTATTAAAAAAAAAATAGGGTCATGATGTAGATTCCATTTTGTAAGTGGCTTGTTTCCCTCACNTGGCAGAGTGCTCCCCCTATATTTTGTGTGAAAAAAGCCCACTGTCTTCTGTGGTTCATGAATCTACCATGCTTCTGTTCATTTTGTTTAATAACTTTCCTACTGTGTTTCTGCTGAAGACCCTCAGCCATGGCAAGATCAAGGGAGGTCTTGTCATGCCACCATCCAAAACATGTGTCCTTGAGTCTTATACCATGTCCCGATGACTCTGCTAAACCAAGGGACAGGCCCCATCCCTTACTTCCAGGCCAGGCTTGTAGACCACATGAGACATGTATGATGACACACAGAAGCAGCCTAGCTAAGTCCCTGGCCATGGAGATTCCTGTTCCTTCTCAAGTGAAAACTGAGTCAAACAGCACTAAAAAAGACTGCTTAGTACCCGCTGTTCAGAGGGACTTCCTCCTCTACTTCAGTCATGACCCCTGGTTCCTCCTCTCAGTCTTTATTTTCTTTTTAAAAGGTGTGTGCCACCAGGCCTGGCTCTCCCGCTACCCCTNNGGTTGTTATTTATTTTTATTTCATGTCTTAGTGTTAGCTTGAATGTATGCACCACCTGAATGCAGTACCCACAAAGGCCAGAAGGGGGCATCACACCCCACCCCAGAGCTGGAGTTCTAGACCATTGTGAATGGCCATGTGGGTACTAGGAATAGAGCTTGGATCCCCTGGAGGAGCAGCCAGTGCTCTTAACTGCTGAGCCATCTCTCCAGCCCTGACTGTACTCATTCTAATGTTTCTTAGAGAATCGAGGTGGCTGAAGCGCTGAAGCTATCATGACTCAGCAAAGATCACCCCAACAGTGTATCTTAGCACTACATCTGAACCCCTGGCATGTTCCCCACACCTTCACTGGTTCTNTTGTTAGGTGGTTCCAGGAAAGGAGGGGGAAAGAAATAAAACGTAAGAGCAAAAGCAGAAACAGACCATAAATGACAGCTATGCATGGTTCTGGNGGCCTCGGCAGCAGGAGGAGGTAGGTGGCATCCTTGTTCTGCACTGTGCATTGTTTCAGCTTATCTCCACTCCACAGGCTCCTCTCAAGAGCCGGAAGACAGAGAGGAGCAATCTTTGAGGCAAAAGCCTCAGACCCAGAGGTCTCAAAAGAGCAAACCGTTTCTCTGCATGCTTTTGTAANCACTCAAAACTCAANGGCATTTAATGACATGTATTCCTTGCAAGATCCCCTTACCTCAAGGTGACCCCATCCTTCAGGGAGAAGAAGCCTCTGATGTGAGGAGTCCCTAGTTCCACCTTCACACAGTAGGTGGGTCTGAATTCCGAAGCTTCCCAGGACTAGACACAGTAGATGAAGGGGGAATGAGGTGTGATTTCCACTCTCTGTAAGGAGGGGTTTCCTATAGTCAGATAGGCTGTGTCTCTGGATGGGCAACACATCTCTGGACTAAGGGTAAAGAACACCAACCAATTTTTCTTTGGATTTCGTTCCTTTCTTTTCTTCACTCTGCCTTGTGAAGTCACAACGTTTCCAACATGATTTCCTCTCCGTAGACAGGAGGGGACACTGAGTTAAGTGGCACTATGCATATGAGATAATATGGAGGAAGTAGATCCCTCATATAAAATGGCTGGTATTCAGTAGGCGCGTGCGCAGTGCTGATGTCCTGGTCTCTACACCTGAGGTTACACTAGAGAGGGCATTAACCCACAGATAGGTGGGTCTCTCATCTTAGATGCCTCAGCTCAGAGAGAGTCTATGATTTGGCAGATTTAGGGTGAGAAAGCTTGATGCTAACGTAAACAAAGCTCAAATNAAAATGCTGGTGCTATGGATATTAACAACTTTCTGAGTGTCCTCTACGTAACCTTGAGCTAGGCAGCTTTTCTTTAAGACAGTGACCACAGGTCGGATGTGGGGTCTCTGTGGCCCCTCTGGAGTCACAGTAGTCAAAGCATCCTAAGCTATGGAGGNTCACCATCNGCCCAATATACCATCTGACCTCACTCTAGTCACCAAGTAACTCCCACATAGAAATCTTGGACCTGCCTTGACCTGCATTTTGGTGACCTTGGTCAAGGAGAGGTGACAGCCGAGGATGGAGTGCACAGGAGGGACAGATGCCTCGCTCATTTATAGGATGCTAGTCCACCTGGAATCAAATCACCTCCCACAGCCAATGCCCCACCCACAGGGAGAAGCAGACACCTGCAACAACCTATCTTCCTGAATCACAGGGCAAGGTTGGCAGTCTTTGCAAAACAGCAAACTGACAATCTCTTCTTACTGGCNCTCGGAGCGTGTTGTCATTTCCCACCTTCATCGAGCGGCATGTGTTTATGGAATGTCTCCCTGGAGTCTGCTAGTGGCACCTTTGCCCTCAGAGAGTTGGGGTCTAGTGGAGCAGAGTTCCTTTGAAACTCAGGGGCTGCCCACTGTAGTCTGAGGGGGCATAATGGACTGTCATATTGCTGCCNCCTGAATGAGGGGAAAGTCTAGCTTTCTTGGGAACGGTGACAAGGACCTGGGACGCCCACTGGGTAAGACCTTATAAGACTTCAGACTGTAGTGAAATAACNCTTCGATAAATAAATAAGCCAAACATACGATACTGAGCTTACTAATGAATCGAACCCAGAATACCATGCCCCCTTCCTGTGCTATTATTTGAGGCTATTCCGGCATCCAGCACTAAAGCAATTTAGCACTTCCCTCTTTCTCTGTCTCCTCTCAAACGCTAATTCTCATTTTAAACTTCCATTTTGACCGTTTCCACTGGGTATTTCACTTTCATTTAAATTTGATCATGGCAGAGCAAGCATGATCACAAGTGTGATCGACAATGTCAAGGTGTCCCTTGGGAGAGACCGCCAGCCCCCGAGGGTTGTGACATGGGGGGAGGAGAGGAGGAAGGAAGTGATGTTCACTGAGGCATCTACCCAGTCAAGGTCAGTGTCCTGATGACCACGACAGCAGCTGCAGCTCCAGGTCCCCAACCTGGAGACAAACCAAGAATTTTTTGAAGTTTTCAGCAAACTCACTGGGTGGCAAACCAGAGCTGAGCTGACATATATTTATTTATAGCTTCACATTTATCTTACTTTATATGAATATTTATACATTTCATTAAAGAAATATTAATACATTTAATTCCNGATGCCACCACATACCCTGTTTGGGTGTTATGTAATTTATGGAAAATGCCCCAGATTACCTTTCGAGAATTCAAACATTCTGAATTCTTAAGCAGAATGGCCTCAGATTTCTTTCACCGGGGTGTGATAAGATACTCCTTTCTCCCCAACCTGTCTTATTATTTGNCCTTAATTATCATCCACACAAATGATTTTTCCTTCATTTTCTGAAGAGTCCAAATCAGGTATTTTCTAAATTTCTTTCTCTCCTGTTAACCTACAAATACTTCAACAGCTAACACCCAAAATGAGCTTTTATCTCACGTACACTATGCCCAACACCTTAGGTATTTTCATAATTAAAAGATGTTGCTAGATATTTGTCTTAAATGTTATGCATTTTTCATCTTCTTAAAAAACAACTTTATTGAGGTATAATTTGCATACCCTAATATTCATTTGTTTCAAGTATATGAGAATGATTTCTCAGTATATATACAGAGTTGCATGGCTATCATTATAACCTAGCCATTATATGTTTCCTTTACTCCCCACAAAGACGCCTTGGGTCACTCTATGGTCACTCACGTTCCCACTTCTGTCCACCAGCATTCTTCTGACATGCCAGGCATTCTGCACTCAGTAGTCCTCAGGGAAAACTGAGGTTAGCATAGCATATAAAAGGTAAAGCTGAGATTTAACCCATGTCCTTCTGGACCCCAGACTTCACCGGCTTTCTGAAGCTGTCTGAGGAGATGGAGAGTTGTCTTTCACGGGGAAAGTACGGAAGTAAGAGTAGCCCCAGCCTGGATACTGGAAGAGCAGTGACCCACAAAGAGATTGTGATCTTTAGGCTCCAGCCAATTGAGAGTTCCTGGTGGAGAGGGGGGAGTCAACAAATCCATGAAATGCCTCCAGCTAAGCCAGGAACTTACTGTAATGACCAGATGAGCATGATGTGTCATGAACAGACTAATTGTGTATGAAAGAACCGCTTCTGAAGTGGGCAGTGTGTTCCTGTAAGTGCTTTAAACATCCCCTAGAGATGCAGTTGGAAGCTGCCATTTGCATTATCAATGAAGAGGTAGTTTGCTAATCAAGGAGGGAGGATAAGCCCAAATCTCCATTTGACTCAAATCTCCACACATTCCAACGTATCTATGGCTAAATTAGGGAAACCCTTCCATAGGTTTCATTTCTCTGCTCTTGAAATGTGAAGTTGGTTCTTGGGATGTGATTGTCCTGGTGTACCAATGTTGCCANGACCCAAGAACAGATGANGGGTTGGGGTACACATGAACTACTGTGCTGTTATTAGTATTGTTGATAAATGCCAACTTCCTCCGTGACCATTCAGAGAAGCCCATTTTCAAAGCAGTCCCGCCTGCCTCCNGCCATCCCAGCCCTCCTTTCTGTGTCATGCCCCTCTGAGACTCAGTGTCACCAGCCTCTCCTGCCTGCCTCATCTTGCTGTAGTGTATTTTCTTTCTATTCCTTCTGACTGAGCAAAAAAAAAAAAAATAGCCTGAGGAACAGATCTCCAACCCGTCATTCATACATTGGCGTGACACTGAAATAACCCAAATCCCAAATATGGAGGTGACACTGAAATAACCCAAATCCCAAATACGGAGGTTTAGGTCCATGGGTTTTGAACCCTGTGGAAATTTTGGAGTAACATAATCTGGGTGTTTGGTTGGAACCTCCAGCTTGCCCCTGCATGATCCAGAAAGCCCCATTCCTGTCTCTCCAAAGCCTGTCCTCTCAGACAGTCTCCAAACAAAAAAAAAGGCACCAAAAAGTCCAGTTCTGCATTTCTAGCGACTATTGCAACTTCCTCCCCTGTTGCCACCAGCAGCCCAAGTCCCTGCCTAGGCTTTCAGCTTTTGACCATACCTGGGTACAAACCCAGCTTGTGGCAGACATGTCATCAGCCCTCGCCTACAGGCTATATAATCTCCCTGCTTTAGTTCTGGCAAGCAGCTTCTCCTACTTCAATCTCTGGGACTGGAGAACCTGCCTGGGAGTTGCTTTGCTCAAATAAACCTGTTGTTATACTTTTTCAACTNCACTTGATCTGGCTTACTGTATCAGCAGAGAAACCTATTACTGGGATTCAGAAAACCTATTTCTGGGGTCTGTAGAGTGGGTTCATCACTCCAGAGAAAACAATGCACCATGCTGTGAGACTGGACACTGGGAGAGCACAGAGCTCCCAGAACAGAGAAACCTAATGGCCTTGTTCTGAGTAAACTGAGGGGTGGTGAAATTATGGGGAGGAAAATTGTCCCAGGAAATGGCTCAGTGGGTAAAGCGCCAGCATTGCAAGTGTGAGGACCTGAATTCTGACCCCCAGGAACCACATAAAGAGCCAGGCATTGTGTTTCACACATCTGCAATATCAGCACTGGGGAGGCAGAGACAGGAGGATCCCTGGTCTCTCTCAGTTTAGCTAAAGCAGCGAGCTCAGGTTTAAGGAAAGACCTTGTCTCCAAAACCGAGGCAGTAGAGGAAGACA
>LZPO01034769.1:468701-479393 GCA_001675575.1 Neotoma lepida
TTTTGCTTTTATTTTTATCACTCTCACATATAAGACAATATCTATGTTAGTAAATTTTATTTGTTTTTGTATGTGGTATGTGTGCTGTATGCATAAGTGCACATGTGTGTGAGAGTGTATTCCTTCATGCTGCCACATATGGTGGCCAGAGGTTGACAATGAGAGGTTTTCCTCAATCACATCTCTATCTTATTTTTTGAGATAGGCTCTCTCACCAAACCTGGGCCTCTCCATTTCAGCCAGACTGACAGGTCAGCAAACCCCCAGAATGCACCTGTCTCAGTGTCCAGCTCTGGGGTCACAGACGTCTCACTGCCATGCCCAGACTTTTACGTGGATGCTGGGGATTCAAACTCAGGTTCTCACGCTTGTACTCCAAGATTACCCACTGAGCCATCTTCCCAGCCCCCCTTTTTAGTTTTATCTATACACTTATCAACATTTATGCTTGGGTTTTTTTTCTTCTTAAATATCAGACTTTCATTTAGGATCATGTGTATGTGTGTCTCTGTGTGTGCACATGAGTGTGCATGTTCATGTGGGTGCCCACTGTGTGTACCCACATACTGGTTGTGATGGCTATTCTTCATTGTCAGCTTGACTATATCTGGAATGAACTACAGTACAGAAATGGAGGGCACACTTGAGTCCGGGTCCTGAGGCAGGAAGACAACATGCCTTTGATCTGGATCATGAGGCTGGAAGACACAGGCTTTTGCTTGGGATCTTGAGGTGGGATGNCACACGCCTTTAATCCAGATCGTCCTGTAAGTTCTGTGACTCTGGAGAACCCTGACGAATACACTGGTCATGAGTACATGTCTNTGCAGAGGCCAGAGGACAACCCTGGGTGCTGTCCCTCTGGTGCCATTCACTTTTTATTTTTACTTGTTTATTTGTGTGTTTGTTCTTAGACAGTATCAGGGTCTCTATTGGACTGAAACTTGCCAACTAGGCCAGAATGACTGGCCAGTGAGCCCCAGGGATCCATTTGTCTCCATCTCCCCGGGACTNAGATTCCAAGCACGTGCCACAGTGCTTAGCATGTTGACACAGGTTCTGGGGGTCAAACTCAGGCGCTCGTGCTTACAAGGCTGGCACTTTCCCCACTGAGCTGTCTCCCGAGCTCCCTTCTCACAGCTCATCATGTATTTCGTCTCTCTTACTTTCTCTCTGACAGTTTTGTTCTATTNTTCAGTGCTACACACAGTGAATGGCTTCTTTAGTGTCATTTTGCTAGCTCAGCGTCTATTTTATCCTCTGGATTTTTATGTATTTATTTCTTGATACTTTATTTCCACATTTATCTTAGTTACTTTCCAAACCTGCTTTATCACCTTTAAGATTTTGTGTGCCTTTCTCAAACAAAACATGATTAATTCTGTTTGCACTCTGGAGACCTGTCCTGTGACCATCACTTCTCTCTTGCATCTACAATGTCTTACTTGGTTATTTGTGTATCACTTCTATCATCTTACTGTGAACTGAGATTTCATGGAAACTTTGAAACATTTAAGTATATTCCTCTAGAGAGTTTAAATAGTTGCCTTAATACCATTTAAAAGAAAAATGTTGANTTGGCCTGCTCTAAATCATTCTGTGACTATCATTTGAGCTGAAACTCTGTGTGGGGGCTGATTGAGGTTACACAAGATCTTGTTTGCTCTGTACCCCATTCTCAAGATCATGGCAGTCACGTTTCCATTTCTCTGTGCTGCAGATGTATTGACTTCTGGTCCACTGTGATNTAAGTTTGTGTGGTCCTGGGTTCATGCAGATATCTCCTATTACCCATCCTGAGTGGGCTATAAGCTTTGTTCTGTGTTCTTTTTTCTATACAATAGTTCAAACGACTGTTCAATGTCACCAAAATTCATCAGAGCTTCCCTAGACGGAAAGCTGACTTCTCACTCAGTGAATTCCCACCTGCACCGTATTTTTGACATCTAAGATCCCTCATTTCACTTTCAGCTCAACAAAACCTTCCTGGAAAGACTTTTTGTAATCTATCCAGGGAAGGATACTTAGGGATTCCACTCTACTATCTTATTAGAAAAGAAATTCNTACGAGCACTAATGATATTCCTTCGCCTACTGAGGATTTGGTGCTAAGCACATGACACAAGACAAATAATGAAGCCGGATCCCTGTTCTCAGGAGATGGCCATGGCAGTAGCCAGCTCTCTGGGGTTTCTCTTGGGAATTCTCAACATTAAGCATATGCTATGTATGTGAGGAAATGCAATCCAGACAGTCTCCTTTCAACAGTTACATAACAGGAGTGGATAAACAGAGCTGCAGAGGTGGCTCAGTTGGTCTGCTGCTCATCTGGNGTGTGTGAAGCCTACCCTAGGATCCCTTGCAGCACCTGCAGTGTGATGAAACATGCCTACAGTCCTTGCACTCAGAAGGTGGAGGCAGGAGGATCAGAAGGTCAAGGTTATTATTGGCTACACAGCAAGTCTGAGGTCGTTCTGAGATAGATGAGATTCCGTCTTTAAAAAAAAAATAAAGTGCACAAATGTTTGTGACTATTAAATACTTAAACTAAATATTAATTGCTTAATGAGACAAGTTAGAATTTGTGGTGTTATTCTTGAATCTTCTTTTTAGGAGTCTAAAGCCATACAAGAAACAAGAGAGAAGCCTTCTGCAGTCGATTGCAATGGAGCTGTGCTCGCAAGCCCCATGGCGCTGCTTCTGTGTTTCTTTTTCCTGTGCTGTCTGCGGCTCCCACTGTATAACGAGATGGGAGAGACCCTCGTACGTAAAACAGCCACTGAACTGTTCCAGGTGGCTCTCAGATTCATCCTATGCAGGAAGGACTCTTTCAAGGGTCTCCCTAACCACTTCCTGATCCTATCTGACACATTCTGCTGTGTGAAGGCAAACTCTGGTGACAGTCTGACACACTGTGGTGGGGGCAGGGCTGAGAACTGAGTAAGTACCAGTGTGACCAGCCTGTGCAGATGGTTTCTATAAGCTCCTTTAGCATAGGGGACACTTGAAATTTAGTTTTGAGGACTCTGATAGACTGGCATTGTCAGAAAGGCCTGATGAATAATCACTTCACCTCAATGCCAACCAGCTATTGTAATGTTTTTACATTTATTTTTAGTTTTAGATGTCTGGGGCGGGGGGTGTGCCTGTGAGTGCCTGCAGAGGCCAGAGGGGTAGGAGTGGAGTGATTGGCATTTGGGAGTCACCTGATGTGAGTGCAGGGAACTGAGCACACTCGGGTCTTCTGCAAGAACAAGTGTTCTTAACCANGGGGCCATNTCTCATGTGCCCTAATATCTCACATCTCTATAAAGCTGCATGAAACCATCCCACAGTTGATGGGAAACTAGATTTGNACACAACTCGAACCACTTCTGCACTGAAATGGGAGATTCAGCTTTTATCTCACGTATAATTATCCATTTAAACTTCATGGGTCAATTTATTAGCACCTTATTCATCAGGGTGTAACCTTTATTAAGCTTTATTGCTATAAGAAATAATATCCTACACAAATACAATAGAGATTTAAATGTTCTGGAGAACGAGCCAGTAGTGTCTGCCTTTCCAGTAATGGACCTTGACCAGCAGAAGGTTTGGTAAGTATAAAATATGACTGCTCCATGCTAATTTGGTTCCTTTTTAATGACTGATAATCCTTGTCGATTTAGTGTGATCGTCACAATCCAGTACCATCTCCTACCCCAGATGTGATGGTAACGGGCNCCATTAAACATGTCTGTGTAATAAAATTAGCCAAGGAAGCTCTACACANTGTTTCTAGGCTTTCAGATTTCCACAGCAGCAGTGAGNTTCGTCCAAGTGCAAAAGTCTGTCCTCAGCTCAGGCAAGTCCACTGCTCTCCTAAGCTNAGGGCGGAGGATGCCNGGTGTTAAGAAATCTGAATCCTAAACATTNGTCATATATAAATAGGGGCTGTAGATTTTGAGNTAGGAGATGGTTTGGTCATTGATTTGCCTAACAAAGCTTTACACAGCTCCAAAGCTTAAATACATAATCAGTCTTTNGAGGCCACAATTTGAAACGGGAGAAGCCTCTCTTCGTTCGCAGATTTAGCATTCCTTCAGAAGGCTGCTGCATTAAAGAAATCGGAATTGCTTGCCNTCTTTGGAAATAATTTAAATGTGCGAGCTGATCCCACTGCCCCCTTGTGGGGATTTATGAGGCTCCAGGAGGAGGCAGGGATGAGGACTTCATCACTATGTAAAGGCAGCGAAATAAATAAGTATATCTGCCTTCTCACCTTCCCATTTCCCAAGCTTCTGCGGGATCAAGTTCAGCCGCCTTCCTGCTGAAGCTGCACGAGACCCCTGAGATCCAGCTCCCTGGACTCTTCTAGGAAAAGCGGGGAGGGGACTTGGTTTCACAAAAGATCTGATTTTGCTGTGGAATTGAGTAGCTGTCTCTCATTTTAACAGCCCTGGAGTTTGTACTCTTAACTCGGAGACTGAAATGCAAATAGAAGAGTCTTATGATGTATAGGCAGCTTCCGATTTTCTCAGAGAACTTAATGATACTATTAGTGGCAATTGCAGGGGTTTGGTTTGTTTGGTTGGTTGGCTGGTTTGGTTTGGTTTTTGTTGTTGTTTTGTCTGNTAGTTAGGTTGGATAGGTTTGTCTTGGTTTGTGAAGCTTCTGGAGTCACTAAAACTCGGGGTCTTAGGAACAAGAAGATGGGTCAGTGAGATGGCTCAGCTTGGTAAGGCCCTTTCTGCCAGACCTGGTGACCTGAATTGGGTCCTCAGGACCCATATGGTTGAAAAGAGAGAACTGGACTCCAGGAAGTTGTCCTCTGACCTCCATGCATGCTATGAAATATGCACACAAACACACACACACACACACACACACACACACACATGCACACACACACACACACACATACACAGACTCACACAACGTAGATAAATAAAATACATTTTAAAAAAATTTTTAAAAAAAAGCAAAAAACCAGGGCCTGTTCGTTTTGGGACTGGAAACAAGCAGTCATTTTTAACACCAAGTGGCATAGTAAACCAGCAATTCATGATTTAAAGTAATTAATTAAAAGTAAATAAATAGAAAACATATAAATGTATATTAGCATTTCTCCTCAGCAGGGCTTCTCGATTTGATCAGAAAATATTAAGCAAACCAGGACGCGATTTGTTTCAGGGAAGACTGCAGATCTGGCGACCCATTAGCAAATGCAGACCTTCCCCTGAGGAATATTTCCTCCTTTTCTCTACCTCTGTGTCTTCAGTGTTGTCATCCCTGAGGCAGAGCCAGGATCATCTGCTACAGCCAGCCAGCTCTAGCAAGCCTGATCTTTTGAAGGCTCCTGTTGGAGGTGACCCAAGAGCAGCCTGCCCCTCCCGCCCTAGTGATGAAGACAGCAGCCAGCCTCTGTGAGGCTCAAGGAAGCCTTGTTTTCAATGTCGTAGTAACCTGCAGGGCTGCCTCAATTTCCAAGCACTAGGTCTTTCAGCCAGACTTCTTGTGATGGAGGTCACATTTTCTGGAAATGGCTTCCCATTTTCTCTCCTTGCTGACTATGGCTGTTTCCCATCTTCCTGTCCACCCCTCTCCAGATCACAGATCTCTTTAGGGATTGTCTTGTTCATTCTCACATCTACTTCTGGCACAGTGCCTGGCTATGATTTAGCATCCAACGCACATTTGTTGAGTAACCCATTGCTTTCTCTGGCCTTACTTCCTACCTGAAACTGCCTGCACCATCCTTATAATCCGAGATAAATCCTCCATAAACACCTCAGATAGCTTCCCATACAGCACCACGGCACTTCCTGTCTGTTGCTTAGAAAAATAGCTGCTTATAGTGTTGTTGTTACTGGTGTTTTGTATTGCAACTTCAAGTTTTTAGAGGAGAGGTAGCAATCTGATCTCTAACCAAATTGCAGAATTCTGAAAAAAATTCCATTCTGATTTGGGAGCACTCCAGAATAAACTGGTATCTTAGACCTATATTTGCACATGATAACTGTTTAATAAGTGTTAAGTACTAGCTAACAAAGCCTAGGCCAATATCTCTTATATAGCATATATGTACTTACCAATAAATGGACTGATGATGGCAAGAAATATGATGGGGGGTACCATGAATGTTGGCGACTATTGTTCTATCTATCTATCTATCTATCTATCTATCTATCTATCTATCATCTATCTACCTATCATCTATCTATCATCTGTCTATCATCTATCTATCATCTATCATCTATCTATCATCTATCTATCATCTCTCTATTTATCATCTATCTATCATCTATCTATCTCATCTTCCCAACCTTTGTCTGCTGATGCCTCGTTTGTCATTTCTCAAATTAACTCCATCCTTCATTTCATGGATGATCAACCCAACCCATGACCANACAAATCTATAGTCAAAATGATGAGTCAGGGTCCACAGTGTCCTCAAACATTGGTTCAGTATTAGAAAGCGAAGATCAATGCTGGACGGTGGTGGAGCATATCTTTAATCCCATCACTTGGAAGGCAGAGGCAGACAGATCTCTGTGAGTTCGAGGCCAGCCTGGTCTACAGAGTGAGTTCCAGAACAGCCAGGACTGCTACACAGAGAAAAAAGAAAAAAAAAGTGAAGCTCAAAGCTAATAAGATACACAAGAAAGTACAGCNTATCAGGTGAACTGGGGTAGCCATGAGAGTGTACATGCAAGCCAAACTACTGAAGAAGCAGAAATTATGAATAAGCAAATCCAGCCAGCCAGGGAAACAGGAAAGGTTCAGCAATGCTGTGAAAAGAAATCCTGATGCCAAGACTACCAGAAACAGATCTCTGGGAATCTCTTCAGCTCTGGGTCCAGTCCAAACAATTAGTATGTCTCTTTATCAAAACTCTGCACCCACCAGGCTGCTAACTACCCAAACACAGAAAGAAGTATTGGCCAAAATGTGGGAGTGAGGAGACTGAATGAACCCCGGCATACTGTTCCTGAGGATGTAAACTCNGTATGGTGGATCCTCAAACATGGGATTACCCTGTGATCCAGGAATGCATTTTGGGAGATAGACCCAAAAGAAGTGAGAGCATGAACTTGAAGAAATATTGATAGCAGCATTACTCACTGTAGCAAATGGTTAGCATCCAAGTGTCTATTGGCAGACAAATCTATAAATAAAATGTGACATGTATACACTATAATAGTTTCGATTGTTGTCGACTTGATAGGGTCTGGACTCAATCAGAAGTCAAGCCTCCAGGCATTCCTGTGAGGGACTGTTTATCCACAGACATGCCTGTGAGAGATTGTTAACTGAGGTAGGAAGTCATACACTAAAAGTGGGAGACACCGGTTCCTGGCCTTTTGTCCTGGAGTGTACATAAAAGAAAAAAGGAGCCGAGCACAAGTATTCTGTGTTCTCTGCTTTTAAAAAAAACTGTCGTGTGTGAGAGTGTTGAATCTCCTAGAGCTAGAGTTACAGGAGGTTGTAAGTTGCCCATTGTGGGTGGTGGATACCAAACTGGGGTCCTCTGCAAGAGCAGTGGGGCTCTTAATGGCGGTCATCTCTCCAGCCCCTCTCTGTGCTTCTTAACTATGGATGTGATAGGTCCAACTTCTTCAAGAACCTACTGCTTTGAATTCCCCAAGAACTGTGAGCCAACGTAACCCCTTTCTCTGTTAAATTGTTCTTGTCATGGAATTTTACTACAGCAACAAACATTACAGAGACATGTACCCATGAATATTATTCAGTCTTTACTAGGAAGAAAATTCTGATAAATACTACCATGTGGATAAGCCCGTAGGAATATTGTACTAAGTGAAATAAGCCAGTAGGGCTGGGACAAATGCAGTGTGATTCAGTTTCTAGGAGGTCCTGAAGTAGCCAGTCTTTGGTTTTTCTTTTTTATTTCTTTATTTTATGTGTAGAGGTGTTTAGTCTGTATGCATGTCTGTGCACATTTCTTTATTTTATGTGTAGAGGTGTTTAGTCTGTATGCATGTCTGTGCACCACATATATGCAGTGCCTATGGAGGCCAAAAGAGGGCGTTGGATCCCCTGGAACCGGAGTTACAGACAGTTGCGAGCTACGGTGTTGGTGCTGGGAATTGAACCCAGGTCCTCTGGAAGAGCAGCCAGTGCTCTTGACCGTTGAGCCATCTCTCCAGCTCTAAGAATAGTCAGATTTTTGAAGATGAGAAGTGGAGGAGTCAGGGCTGAGGGAGAAGGAGAACATAAGAGGATTTAAGGGAACAGGGTTACAGTCGGGGAAAATGAAAGGCTCTGGACAGGTGTGGAGGTGACAGAAACCCCAACAACGTGAGTATGCTAAAGGTCACTGAACTGTACACGCAAATATTTAGAACTGATGGGGTNTGGTGGTCCATGCCCGNNATTCCAGCATACAGGAAGCAAGGCCAGTTTCAACTGCATAGCAGAGCCAAGGCACCCTGGCCTACATAAGATCCTGCCTCAGACATTTTTTCAAAGGGAGGCTAGGGCATCGCTCAGTGGCAGGGCCCTTGTCTGGCATGTCTGCCTTTTTCCGTAATCAGCACTTACTGGCTCTCAAATCCTCCGCTCTTCCATNTGGTCAGTCACACACTACTCCTCCCCAGTCCACAATGGTCCTCTCACCCTTCTTTCCCTCAGCATAGGATTCTTTAATTCAGCCACCCACAAAATTATCATTGAGTCCATTTTGCTATGCCCTTGAAGGATCTTTTGTAAAATACTTTAAGTCACTGACTGGTTGACCTAAAAGNTTAAAAGAATACTAAAAAGCTCTGGCAGCCACCATCATTTGTTCTGAAAAATAGAGAAAAAGGCTGGCTAGTTCTACATACTAATTCTCATAAAATTTGGAAGTACGCCTTTAATCCCAGCACTCAGGAGGCAGAGGCAGGCGGATATCTGTGAGTTCGAGGCCAGCCTGGGCTACCAAGTGAGTTCCAGGAAAGGCGCCAAAGCTACACAGTGAAACCCTGTCTCAAAAAACAAAAAACAAAACAAAAAAAAATTTGGAAGTATATCTATACTTATTTTCTGTACTTTTAGCTTCTGAAAAGAAAAATTTTAATCTATGTTCTTTTTAAACTAACAAGACTAAAAACTTGTCCTGTTGCTTTTAGAGGTTTNCTCCAACAGCTCTGAGGGCCCTGACTTGCGACCTTGAGATTATAAATATTTGTTAGCAAAAAAACCACATTTATCAGAATGTTTGTTGTATGGAATTGGATCTATTCACTTAAAAGTTGCAAATTCTGTTTGTTCGCCAAACCTGTGTAATTAACCACGGAACAAAACCTCATTCATTTAACCACAATTAATTCAACAAATACAAATGGCTGTGAAGATTTCTTCAGAGTTAAAGCCATTTTTAAAGGAATTTGCCCTTGCAAAACTTATTTGGAAAGAAAGTTTAAAAGTGACTCTGGGGATTGTAGAGATGGCTCAAGGGTTAAGAGCTTTTGAGGCTCTTGCAGGGGACCCCAGTTCAGTTCCCAGCACCTGTATCAGGTGACTCATGACCACCTTAAACCCCAGCTCTAGGGGATCTGACACCCTCTTCTGACCTCTAAGGGTGCTTGCTCACACTTGCACACACACACACACACACACACACAGAGATGTACACATAAACACATAATTAAGTAACTCTGGTAGCAAGCCTTGTAAATAGTATCCAAAGATCTCTGCTTCTTGGGATCTTACCATGTTTAATCCCCTCCCCTGAGTCTGACCTGGGTCTAATGACTTGGCTTAGTGAATAAATATAAGAAAACTGAAAGGATATATGGACAGAAGTTTTTGATCTGCCAACATGGCTTGGCTATAGTCTCCAGTGTCTCAGTCAAATGCTAATGTGAGATGTTGCTGTGTGGGTNGTCTTCAGCTGACACTGAAGTCCCTGACCANTTGACAAGTCCCAGAGGTGATGCAGGTTGATTGAGGAGGATAAGATTCAAGCAGCTGGAAGATGTTAGACACAACTGAGGCTTCCCTGAAGAAGGGCAATTCTGCCTGTGAATAGCAGGCAGCTCACCCTTTCTGGTGGCCAGCCCTGCAGATCTCCACACTACTGGATGAATNTTGAAATGACCATGGCCTTAGCCAATGCCTTGAGTATATCCTTATGAAAGAGGGTAAGGAAGAAAGAACTAGTTATGCCACATTCAGCTCTGTCAATCATCTTATAGCCACAAAGCTTTGGGATAATTTTGTTACACCACAATAGAAACTGTCTCCAGTAAATGTATTGTGAAATACAGTGCGGAATCTTATTCTTGCAGGTGAACTTAGATATTAGCAATACCTGATNGGTTCTGGATTTCCCTATTCACTATTCTAAGAGGAAAAGTGAATCTGTCCAGCATGTCAGAAGAGGGCCCTAGTAACGTGACACTCACTAGATCCAAACATAGTTAGTCACTGGCTATATCAGGGTCAAGTGCCACTTCCTGGACCAATCAACTGTGACCAGGGTGAGCAGGTGCCTGAGACATAGAACTTATGTCTTACCAAAGGCTGATGTTCAGCTTCCTTTNGAAGAGTAGATGAGGGGCTGGGGAAACGAGGCTGTNGGTAAGATGCCTACTGCACAAGTGTGAGGACCTAATTATAGTACCTGGCACCTGTGCACATGTAACCCCAGAGGTGAGGTGGCAGAGACAGCAGGGTCCCCAGGGCTTGGTGGCCACCCAGTCT
>LZPO01034769.1:507588-519649 GCA_001675575.1 Neotoma lepida
CCTAGGTTCAATTCCCAGTACTGAAAAAGAAAAGAATTTGTTTGAGTTGCTGGCTTGAATTTTGTTTTTCAAAATCATTAAATGAATTTTGGCATCAATTAGGACAAATTTTCCAATGTTTTCTGAAATGACCCTAAACCTTCTGCCATTTCGTATACTATACATTCATGTGGAGCAGTGTTCTCAACACTGATAATCACTAGTTAAAATATTNATCAACTCTGAAAAATAGTGAAGATGTCCTACGTGTGGCAGTATCAAACATTCAGCCAAAATTTAATTCTTTACATAAAAATAAACAAGCACTTCCAGAGTGTTAGTGTACAAATTTGTTTGCATCTACAATCAGCAGTAAAATTGTATACCTACTAAAGAAGTATTGGGGCTGAGAGATTACTCAGTAGTTAAGAGCATTTGCTCTTGCAGAGGACCTGGGTTTGACAGTATTTGTGCCAAATACGGTGATGGCTCACAGCTGCCTGTAACTCCAGCTCCAAGGGATCCCACACCCTCTTCTGGCCTCTGCATGCATCTGCACAGAAGTGGCATATGCCACACACATAAATAAAAATAAATCTTTAAAATAAATTCCTTTATGATTTAGCATCAGTAAATATTTGGTTGTATACCTATTACATACACCTAAATACTGGGGTCATGTAAAAATACCTTGGGGGAGAAGGGAGTTGTGGGTGGAAACAGTTCCAGGAGCCTGCTCTATGGACTGNCTTGGTTTGTGTANGGTATTGTCATATTGTGATNTTTTGAGTATCTCAATGTCTCTCAGATGAGCGAGATGCTTTAGCTCAGCCTAATGTAGCTGTTCTTCTCCTGCTGTCTGTGCAGTTCCGTCTCCTGGTTGATCTCCACTCCTCAGATTTTAATAGAGAAATTCTCATGAATCCCCTCGCAGCTGACATTTGAATCAACTCCCCCGTGCTGAAGGAGGACAGGAAAATCTCCAACAAGGGCTTCTTTCCATGAGTTCTTGTCCTTTTCCTGTTGAAGAAAACCACACTTGCACAATATACATGGACTTGTGAGAAATATGAGCTCCTGTTGCAGGTGCTTCCTACTCATTTTCTATCATCCCATTTTTCGATCTAAAAAACAACTGTGGGGACAACGGATGTAACTCAGATGGTGCAATGTTTATCTAGCATACGTAAAGTCCCGGGTTCAATTCCCAGGACCAGATGAACCGAGAGTGGTGGTGCACACATCTTATCCCAGCCCTCAGAGGCATTCACAGGAGGATCAAAAGTTCAAAGTCATCTCCTGCTACATAGACATTGCCAGATCAGCCTGGGCTGTGTGAGACCCACTATGGAACTTGTTTGATCCTGTTTAATCCATGAATGAGGAATCAAATTGGAATTTATGAACGACTCCTGAAGTATGGAATAGTTAACATCTACTCTCCCTGCAAAGCTAGAGCACGGTTTAAAAACTAAGGAAAATTGGAATGGATGAAACTAAACCTGTTTATCCATTCTGACCACAAATCCAGTCTCTCTGCAAATACCGACTGAGCACCAAACTATATGCCAGGTCCTGTGTTTGTGGTTAGTATAAAATGAAGAGTGAAAAACAAGCCAAGGAGATAAAGAGGAAGCAATACAGTGTCAAACCTTCAGGAACACACAGCATCCAAATGAGGCAAGCACTGCAAAGGGTGACAGACACCCTTGGAAAGTGAGCAACACCAAAACAACTTGACTTAGAGCAGAGAGAGGAGGATGTCAGGGGAGCCTTGTCTAAAAGGATGAGCATTAATCTGGAATCTGACAGATGACGAGGTACAGACAAGAGTCTGGGAACAAGTAAGAATGGGTGGGGAGCTGAAACATTGAGGTAAGGGGGAGGAGCTAAACTCCCATCACATGCAGCTGGAAAGGATCCAGATGACGCAGAATAGGTTCTAATATCTTGTTCTTCACCATGACAGCAATAGAGAGCATACAATTAGATGCATCTTCAAGTGTGGAATACACTATCTGATTTGTGTTCTGGTAAAATGGCTCTCCTTCCATTGCAGAAAATGGATTTAGAAGAATTGGAGGAAATTAGACATTTAGATAAGAGGTAATGGGCTTAGATGTTGTGCCCCAGTAGAGAGGAGAAATGTGCACAAGTGTGAGAGACAATTACATAAAACCGGTAAGTCTGGAAGTAACATCAGCTCTAGAAGGCGAGAGAGGGAGGTAGGCTTGAGAATGAGCCTGAAGTCTCTAGTTTACTGGCATTTTGGATGCTGGGACTACTGAGTTGGATAGATGACATGAGAAGATCATGTCTGCATCCAGGTCTTGTCTTGGACGTTCTGAATTTGTGGCGCCCTTGAAACAGCCAAGTGGAGGTGTGAGGCAGGTCCCTGTGTAGGTCTGCAGCTCAGAGGACAGTCTGAGCAGGAGCTTCAAACTTGGGGATCCTTAGTTAGCTATAATAGNGAATTCATAGACTTATTTTTTTTAAAGGCAAAGAAGCATGTGTAGACTTCTATAGACTCAAGTAGATGGGATGGAAAGCTAGGAGGTAACCTAGGAAAGAGGTTCAAGCATAGGAAGATCAGTAGCATCCGTTTCTGCTGACAGATGCAGAGAACGGAGATGGCTGCATATGCCCTGGATTTAAAAACAAGGTAAGTGGTGGCAGAGATGCAAACATGCTCAAGTATCAATGAGAGTACTCAGCAGGGTGACGCCACATACACAAGGTGGTTCCTTGTTCTCTCAGCCTCATCCCAGGAGCCTAATCACTTGGCCCTGTGCTGAACAGGGCAGCTCTCTGAATTGCATCTTATACAATAGGGAATAGCAGCAGCCCTCCAAGGCTCAGGGAACACAGGAGAAGAGGGGGCAAAAAGAGTGCAAGAGCTGGAGTGCCCTGGGACACTCTTCCCTGCGTGACACGGCTGCTGCACCCTTGAACTTGCCGCGTGGGACCTCTGCAAGACAGTGAAAGAGTGGCAATGTTCCTCTGTGACTCAGGACTGTTAGGGAGGTTCCAGGAAGANAAGAGGTGAACCCTGGCTCTGGACTACACCTTGGAATTAAATGTGAGACAACTAGTTCTTCCTTCTACATCTTTAGGTTGGCATCCTGAACCCTNTTCCGCTCCCTGCTAGATGGGTAACTCAGCAAGTGAGCTTCTCCATGACTGATCGTGGCTTACTGAGCTGCAGTTTCTAGCTGCCAAAAGGGGCCTCCCATGATTTCAATGATGATACAAAGAGATGTGGTATCAGCATCCTTCGTGGGTAGCATGGCTGACCAGCAGCAAGAGATTATTCTAAACAAGGACCTTTTAACCCGGTGTACCTAAAATCACAACCCCCAGGCAACTGCCTTATCCACCTGCTCAGACAGTAATGATAATTCCATAAGATTAAAATGCCACTTTGTCCCTCTCTCCCTTAAACCAAATCACCCAACCTTGTGAGGATTACAGGCTTTGTGAAAGTTTTTTTGAGCCAAAGAAATCATTTAGAAAAATAAGGCAAGAATGCCATCTTGGGGCTTCTGCTGACAACACAGTCTACCTGAGCAGCAGATGAGAAAGGGAAGAGTTCCCAGGGGTTGCTCGGTGTCACCACAGCAACAGGAGANCCTCCAAGGCTTTCACTGCACCATCCACTTTAACCCTCATCCTACAATTAAACAATTTAAAGGCTGACAAACACAACTGGGGGCTGGCCTTTGCTTATGTTGAGCTTCCAGCTGGATCAAGTCAGCTTGTGTCTGCTTGAGGGGAGTCCTATCCAGCCATGTTCTGTGTGCTAGGATGACTTGAAGTCCCTTTCCTTCATCTCTCACCCATCTTTTTTGCATAGTTCCGATGAAACGGAACCGCTTGGGGTTTTGCTAGATTTGGGGATTAGGGGGTCAATGGCTCATAGAACCAACTCCCAAGACCAAGCAGGTGTGAGTCGACAGTGATAGGACTCTTTGATGGGAGTGAGCTTTATTCCCTGATACAACAGCTTTGTAATCTTTTCCCTTGCACAGTTGGCCCCTGGTAACTCTGCTTATGATAGTAAAGGCCATAAATTATAGTTAGGCTTTTTCATGAATATTATAGCATTTACCCACAAAGACAAGTGAAAATTTAGCCAAAGTTGCAGGGAATCTTGTAGCCAATAATTTAGAATTTTACTTTATTGCTGCCGTGAGGACCAGCCTTCAGCAGCTCAGGGATTGACAGGGATCCATGGAGTTGGTGAACTAATCATTCAACTTGACTTTTCTGTCTGAGGAAGTAAAACTTAATTCTCTGGGGCCTGTGAGAAAGGGAAACACACACACACACACACACACACACACACATCTCCAACATGTCAGGATCTCACCTAAGGTGCTGATGAATGACAAGCCTTTAGCAGGTCAGAGAAACTGAAGAGGAGATGCAGAGCAAGCAAACTACTGGACAGACAAACAGACACATGAGGACATTTCTGAGGGCCAAGGCTTAGTTCTTCATTTTATTATTCTTTCTGTTGCTTGTTCTACTCTACTCCTTTTCTGTTCTGTCCTTTTACCCTGAAGTTTCCCTTTTGTCTCTCCTGATGTCTTCCTTCTGGCTAACTTTATTTTTTTCCCTTACAGCTTATATACTCCAGCAAAATCTTTCAAGCTGNATAAAAATTATGATGTGGTTACATTCTACTTTTTAAGTGAATGATTCAATGAATACAAGTAAAAAAAAAACAGCATGTTTTCCATATCCCTTACATGGTTAAACATTTTACATATTACAGGTAAAGAACAAGTTGTCCCAAGAANCCACATACATTCATACCTGAGCAACTTGTTATAGATTAACAGAGTATAAGCAAGCAAGGTATTTTTCTCAGCCAGTTCTTTTGCTGGCAGGCTGCATTTTATGGTTACAAAGAAAGGACCAATTATTTTATTATTTATCTCAAAAGGTAATCTTATAAGAAATCTCAAAAGAATCACAAATCTAAACTTTTATATATGAAAAATAGTCAGTCAGCTCTACTTTAAATCCTGGATTTAAAGTAGCATACCCACTTATACCCAGTGTTTTATATCAGGAAGCTGAGGGCAGAAATGGGTACGAGGAATTAATCATCATCTTCAATCACCCATCCATCCTAGTAAGATAGGTACGTGAACCAGAATAGCCAGGCTGCCATTGTTTTGTTCCCTGGCCCCAATGAATCCCTTGTTCAACTATTAAAAGTGTGTCTATAAACTTTAAATTGTTCCCCAAGATTTTCTACCTCAAAGCCATTAACAAAAACATCTTAACCTAACCTTACTAACAATTCTATTTGTCTAAATTCTTTCTAAGGGTGGTGGTTGAATCATTAATCTGCTCCAGCAGCAATGTTTTGGAAAAAGTCAATCACTATTTTTATAAGTACCAGTAACACTGCCCAGTGATGGGGTAGAAACCCCTGAGAGTTTTCATACAACCCACAGATTATGAGGGATGTGGTCAGCACGAAGGCAACAATCAGAGCTGTGTTCAATAACAGCATGAGGTCTTCAGGACAGGTAGTCCTCGGGGCTTTGCCTCTCCAAGGCTCACTCAGGCGTGGCTTTGCCAACCACACAGCTGTGTTTTATGAATTCCAATGCTTCCTGTTGGTCCCCTTGCATGGCCCCCAACATTAATTTCTTTCTTTTTTTAAGATTTATTTATTATGTATACAGTGTTCGCCTGCAGGCCAGAAGAAGGTACAAGATCTCATTACAGATGATTGTGAGCCACCATGTGGTTGCTGGGAATTGAACTCAGAACCTTTGGAAGAGCAGCCAGTGCTCTTAACCACTGAGTCATCTCTCCAGCCCTGCTTATTTTCTTTCTTAACTGCTTAAAATAAAATAATATTCCTTCAAATACAGTTGTATAGATAATGCATTACATTATATCAGAGATAAAATATAGGGTGAGGAAAAGATTTGTAAAATGTAAACACTTTGCATTGTGACATTTATTATAATTCTATGACCATCTCCACCATACCCAATAAGTTTTTAAATTTTTGTTTATTATTAGTGGAGTAAGGGCACATACCACAGGGCACACCGGGAGGTCAGAGGAGACTCTGTGGAGTCGGTTTTCTTCTTCCATGGATTCTGGTAAAGGTGTTTTACCTTCTGTCTTTCTTCCTTTTCCNGTGATAAAACACCCTGACAAAAATCAACTTATGGGAGAAGGTTTTATTTTAACTCATAGTTTAACATTCCTCATAAGAAAGCCAAGATAGCAAAGGCATGAAGCAGTACGTCACATCATGTTTGTAGTCAGAAGAAAGTAATAAAAGCTTGTACTACAGTGCTCAGTATGTGTAAGATGTGTGCATCTGTGTTTATGTTCACATATGTGCAGGTGCCCATGGAGTCCNGATGATGGCATCAGATCCCCTGGAGCTGAAGCCGCAGGCACTTATGAGTCACCTAGTAGGTGTTAGAAATTGAACCCATGTCTTTTCAAGAGCATGTACTTCTTCTAATCCTGGGAAATTTAACCTTAAAGTTCAAATCAGGAGACGTTCTATATAGACTTTTGCTTTCCAATTTCTTTCCTGAAAAATCTAAGCTTCATCGCAGATCAGTGTGGATTTTAGTCCCTTGCTTACTTCACTAAAGGCACTGAACTAAGGGATGGAGAAAAAGACCAGGAGGCAAAATGCTTGTCCTGCAAGGAAGCCTGGAATGCAAATCCGCAGAATTCATATTTAAAACTAAATAAAACTGTGTGAGGACACACACTACAATCTTGGTGTTGAGGAGGTGGAGTCCAGTGGCCACTTGGGGTTTGCTGGCCAGNCAGCCAAGCCTACATGGCCTGCTCCTAGCCAGTGAGAGAGCTTGTCTCAAAAGTAAAGGGTGCACAGTGCCTAAGTTTGACACTTGAGGTTGATATCTGGCCTTCACATCTGGACTCCATTCACCCATATACATGCGTGCAACTGAACACACAATGAACATATAAGTATACACACCCAAATATTAAAATTATGTATTAATTCTAAGCAATAATAGTCACTTAATATCAAAACAGGCATTTTCACATTGTTGGTAGACATATGCCATATATACTGGTTTGTGTTTAGACAACATGGTGTTGATACAGGTATCTGGTATGAGTCTTTGAAAATATGGCTGATATCCAACATCTGGGGGGCTATGAGTCAGCATCAAATGGCTGACACCAGATGTTTGGAGACCCCAAAATGCAAACTATTATATAATCCATTATATAACTAGTTTGAGCAGAGTGCCACTTTTGTGTGATGAATACATATAACTGTATAAATTTGGCCTTGACATCAGAGGCCTGAGCCTTTGCTCTCACCAGCTTGCATGGATGTGTCTGTAGGCCTGAGTGCCCTATTTCATGCATCTTGTGTGCTAGTTAACCACCATGTCTATGCCCTCCTGTGCCCATGTGTGCCAACTGACATCAGCCTGCCTAGCACTCTGTGTGGTGGCATTCGCTCAGAGTGAGTCAAAAATGTGCAGTTGTACAGTTGTGCGGTCTTATTTGTCTACAACCCTTCTAATTCTCCGCAACCTCCCAGCCTCCCTTTACCTGCCTCCTTTCCTAGAACAGAAACGTGGACCCCACAGCTTGCAAACTACTACAGTGTTCTCAAGATTGCAGGTATATGTGTCTTTAATGCATAGTCATCAAGGATGTCTGATAGAGCTTCTAGTATACCCTACCCTTCTGGGTTACACAGATAAGAGTGCCAAGTGGAATCCTCTCAACATAGCTGCAAAGGAGCCATGGACAGGAAGCCAAGACCGGTCCATGATGCAGGCCTTAGTGAAGCCCCATCGAGTGAATATGCATGGAGCTAGCGAGGTCAGCAGGGAGCTGGACATCACAGCTGAGGCTGGTCTAAGAGGTGAATCTTGTGTTGCCAAAGTGGAGAGAAGAGGTGTTCAATGCGTGAGGGATGTCACATGGAGCCGAGTCAATAAACATGAATTAGTTCAGTGAGAAGACCTNTTTCCACCTCACTTTTCTGTCCTGGTTGATCAACCCCTACATTTCAGAAGTTACCCGTGTCAAAGGATGAGCTCACCATGATGACAGAGCTCCCCTCCACCTTGGCCAACCCAGGCCCACCCCCAGTTGTGACTCACAGCACNGTGGCTCTTTGCATCCTTGGGCAGTTTCTACTTGCCTCTGCATCGATTAAACCTTGATCTCATTTATTATCTCAGGAAATGGTCTCAAGGTCACAGGGCTGGAAATTTAATTATGGTAGCAGTATATTAAGTGGCACATTTAAAGATGCTGAATGGTAGTAATTAATTTTTTGGATGGTGGTCTCGGAGGAACAGGTTTTCTGCACGCTGGGTGTTTGGCATCCATCATGGCCATTGAGCTTGGCAGCTGTCTTTTAGCTTTAAACTGCCTCGTTACTCATCTTTTATGACTAGCTTTTAAAAACACTAGGCGCTGGTATCCTCTTTTATTGTAATATATGTGTGTGGTGGGAACGGGGCCATACTTCACCTTCGCTATAAAACATGAACCAAAGGTGCCAGCCACTACCTGAGCTGGCCTCTAAATTGAGACAACAATTACCCTTCACTGACATCTAGTGTCAAAGCATGAGATATAGCCAGAGCACAGAATCCATTGGCCTGGAAAAACCTATGCTTCTCCAATGATAAAAACCTGTCTCCAGCCCACGAGGCTCCAGCCCCAGCTTCAAGGAAGGAAAGAAGGAGGCAGAGGGATTCACTGGACATTGACTATTGACTTTGCTGGGTCTCTAGGTTATCTGGAGGGGGAGGGGAGACATCTGTCTGCCAAGGCCTCTTGCAGCTTGTGATATTTAATGAAGGAACAGTCATTAAATGTGTTTGATTCAAATATTAGACTTGATGAGCCCGGGTGCCATTTTAATAGAGAGGTGGGAAAATATGAATTAAATTAGAGAGATTCATTAAAGAAATTGGCTTGGGGCCCAAGAAAAGCAGATTATCATTCTGGGCTGTCAGAAGTCGGGGCTCATCCGGGAAGACTCTGGTTTACTTTGAGTTTTATTTCCCACATACTAACTATCATGAGATCAGTTTAGACACTGATAGACCTTGGTTTGTGGGGAAAAGAATGGGTAAAAAATCTTTTTCTTAGATAATTTGTTATCTTTGGTTTCAACAGGGAAGGGTACAAGATGTGCTTGCAATGTTTCTTTTTCCTTTATATTAACTTAGGTCTAAGGTGGGGATGGTGGGTACATGCATGTCATGGTGAACACTCCAAAGTCTGAGGAAAACCTGTAAGAGCAAGTTTTCTCTCTCAACCATATGGTCCTAGAGCTCATACTCAGAGCCTTAGGCTTGCCTGCAGGCGTCTTTACCTTCTGAGCCATGCCACTGGCCTGTGTCTACAGATTCTAGTTGCTTNCCACTTCACATAGGGTCTGTTCTCTCCCATGNCTAAACTTTCTCAACCGGGATCCAGGCTAGGTATCTCTTCCTGCGGGATGAACAGTACCATCCTTGCTCGTTTTCACTAAATCTCAGACCCTCCTTCCAGCTGTGATGACTAAAANTGTCCCCAAACATCTTCAGCTACCATAAAACTAAACTTGACTCCAGCTGAGAAATCTTTTCTATTCTGAGTTCAGAATGTTCAAACCCTGGAATGGTTATATCCACATGTGAGAATGTTCCTTGGAGTGTGCACTGGTAGCTTAGCGATTGCAGTTGCCCTCCTGGCTTGCCTAGTGGCCACTCAGTCTTGATGTTGACTGTGACTCTGTTTGCTGCTTGGGGTGGTGCATCTTGGCCTGCTGGACCACAGCCTCGGGTCTTTTTACAGTGTGTGTTCTATGATCTCCCAACCTGTGTTTGGTGACGTTCATCCTGTAGCACACTCTTCACTCAAGGCCTTAAGTACCTTTGCCATGACTTCATGGGGACTCCATGGGAAACAGGAAAACCAAGATCACAGCATCTCATCTTGGGTTTGCATTCTAGGATAGGCAGTCAGTGTCAGATAAACAAGCTGTTTCAGAGGAGAAGAGCAGTGTCTTAGTTACTTTTCTGTCACTATGATAAAACATCAGGACCAAGAACAACTTGTAGAATNGTTTATTCTGGCTTATAGTCCCAATGGGGAATCCACAGCAGTGGGGAGGCGTGGCAGCAGATGGCTGGGCATCCACACACAGAAACAGGGACAGTGAACTGNAAGTAGGGCAAGGCTATGCNCNCTCAAAGCCTGCTCCTTGTGACATACTTCCTCCAACAAGGCTGCACCATCTCTCCAAATGGTGCCACCAACTGGGGACCATGTCTTCAAATACATGAGNATATGGGACACTTTTCTCATTCAACCCACTACAGACTAGGAGGAAAAGAAGCCAGGTAACTAGGGAGCANACAGGAGGAAGGTGGGNTCATCCAGCCATGCTCAGTGATGGCCTCTCTCAGTGAGTGAAGAGATGAAGTAACAGCCAGAGGAAGCCCTGACCTCAAGATTCCTTGCAATTACAACAGGTTGCATATGAGATAATGACGCAGAGAGAGAAATGGCAGCCATAGTNCATTTCTCAAACTTACACACACTCATGCAAATACAAGTGTAACCATCCAGACCCAGATAGGCAGCATTTCCTGGAATCAGTCCATAAAAGTCATCTGCACTCCCATGTTTGCTGTGGCCNTGCTCACAGTAGCCCCACTGGTGGAATCAACAAGAGCAACGGAAGATGAGGAAACAATGAAGGAGAAATGACACAGGAACACAGTTGAATACTGTCCAGTCACACAAAAAAATGATGATTGCTGTCACTTGCAGCAACAGAGACAGGAGAGGGGACTGGGATTTGGCTCCATGGCACAGTGCTTACCTAGCATGGGAAAGGCCCTGTGTCCAGTCCCTAGACGTGAAAATATAAATTAATTAATTAATTAATAGGATAACATTTCATTCTGTGGAATAAGCCAGGATGAGAANGATGAGTNTGAGCCCATGGNATCAATCATGTGTAAAATCTAAAATAGTTGACCTTGTTNCNGTAGAGAGTAGAACACTGGTGAGCAGAGACCTGGAGGAGTAAATGGGCAAGGCTCTGGTCAGTAGGTTCAGGTTTCCAGCCTGAAGGAAGGGGTCCTNATGTTCTATATCACAGATACCTGTAATGATTGACAGCAACGGTGTAAAACAGCTGGAAGAGAGAAGTTTGAATGTTTTCCTTGCCTTTGTGACATGATAAATGTTTGANGTGGTGGATGTGCAGCTTACACTGATTCGATTAATANACANTGTATACACANATCAAAATCTCACATTGTACACCATAAATATGTTAATTATTCCCACAGATAGAAAGTAAAGCTCAATAGCATGAAGTGAAAACATATAAGACACTCTCAAAATGGAAAGATGGCTCAGTGATTAAGAGCACTGGCTGCTCTTCCAGAGGACCAGGGTTTGATTCTTTGCACACACATGACAGCTCACAACTATCTGTAACTCCAGTTCTAGGAGGATCCAACACCCTCTTCTGGCCTAAGCAGGCACCAAGCATGCATGTTGTGCACAGCTATACATGTAGGCAAAACACGCACAGGTATAAAATAATTTTTAAAAAGAAATGTTTAGAAATGACATTCCTGTACGTGTTAACAACACACACACACACACACACACACACACACACACACACACAAGGACACACCTCTGTCCTCACCCCTTTCCTCTCAAAGCACACCCCCTTTGAGAGCTATTCTGCTCTCCGGCATCATCAAGTCACATGTTTCCATGGACTGCATTGTATTTCATCTTATTTTGGCTTTTTTGGAAAAGCACTCGGGTCTCCACACCAACAACTTTTCATACATCTCTGTAAACTTCTAGTTACTTGTAAAACTGAAAGGGGAGGGGGCTGCTGGAGAGATGGCTCATTGGGTAAAGGCACTTGCAGCCAGCAAGCCTGGTAACCTGAACTGGATCCCAGGAATACACCTCAACGTCAATGGAGAGAGTCAACACCACAAAGTTGTCCTCTAACCTCCATATGTATGCCATAGTATGTGTGCCCCCACAACCCACAGTA
>LZPO01034769.1:552300-574421 GCA_001675575.1 Neotoma lepida
ACCAGCTGGTGTCAGGGTGGAGCAGGAAGGAGCAGTAATAGTAGTAGGGAACTGGTTAATGCATTAACACTCACAGGATATTAGAAACGAAAACCAAAAGAATTCAATTGCAGCATGACAGTTCTTATGCTAGGAAAGGTNCAANCATCNCCACTGAGCTGNATTGGTCATTTTGTTTTCCTTTTCTATTCAAGCTAGAGGTANGTGTTTTGTTTTTTTCTCAATGATTAAATACTACTCCNTTTGAGGATAGAGGAATTTGAACCTCAGTTTAACAGTGTTTTCAATAACTACATCCTCATGTTCAATATTTTCTTAAATAATGATTATATACAACAGGCCATTCTGGAGCATAATAAATGACGGATTCTAAGTTCTAAGAATGGCTGGCATTACTTATGACTCTTTCTGTAGCAATGNCCAATAAAAAGATCATATTTTCAGCACACACNTCTCATTCTGAAGACNCTAATGCACAGAGTCTATTTCTTTAATTTATAGGAATGTGAAAGCNATTCTAAGGATAACACTTTATGAGNCAATGCTCATCAATATCTGCTACTCTCAATTTCTTTTCGAGCGTCTCTCTTTTCCATTGTCATGTCTGAATTACCTCTATTATTGTATTTTACCTATTTCAATGTCTACTTCTTTCCTCCTGAAAATGAATTCACTCAGTGAAAGTCAAAATGAGCCTAGAGACCCTTCAGATTTAAAACACACTTTAAGTCNTCATCTAGCCTACCAGAAAATCAGATGTGGCTCTCTCTGATAAGAATTATGTTTACACTTACCTCATCATTAAATCAGACTTATTAAAATGACCTTCTAACCAGAATAAAAACAGAAGTTCAAACTAAAACTTTGTTTTCCAAGTTTTAAANGCTTTATTAAGTGCTGTTATAACTATATTTCCTTTGCCCCACTTCCTGTTTGACTTAAGAAAAAGACACAGTGAAAGATTGAAACCTATATATAAATAAATCTATCTAAGAATGTATATGTGGGCATATAAAAAGACATCTAAACAGCAGACAGTGCTGTAAATGACTCATGACAACCTGAAGGTAAAGGTGCTTCAGACAGCAGAGCTCTAGAGTTATCAGAGACTAGTGTAGAGGAAGCTGCACTTCATTTCAGGTCATCCTTCATCTGGCCAATTATAATCATGAAAACGTCATTCCAACTTTTCATGCANTGCCNAGGTTTCCCCAGTGGACATTTTATAACAACTGTGAAGAACGCCCCAGTTTGGAAGGGTGCAGCTGTGTTGACATCTTCCTTCACTCCACACTGTGAAACTTCCATAGTTTTGTCTTCTATTTGAATGGCTGAGAAAAATAAAGAAACATNGCTTTGTTTTATTAACACTGAAAGTCATCTAAGAAGTTAACTTACTGTCCATGGCTAAATGTTTGACCCTCATGAAGAAATTGTAAATATTACTGAATCATGTTATGCTATCAACTGTATTGTTCCAGTAACATATTATTTTCAGTTCTCATCTATTCCTTCAATGAATTTTTCTTCTACTAGTTTGCTTTAATTTTCTTGCTCACTTTTCCAAATATAAACTTTATATTTTCTGCTATAGAATGAATAAAATATTTTTGAGACAGAGTCTCCTGTATTCCAGGCTGGCTTCAAGCTCTCTAGATAGTGAAGGATGACCGTGCATTTCTGACTTCTGGTCCCCCTGTCTCCAATTCCCAAACACTGGGATTACAAGCATATACCACCATTCCTGGCATAGAATGAATAAAATTACCTTGTTCTAATAACCCAAACATACCTAATATAGATACTATTAAATGTTAACATAATAATATATAGATAAATATACTATATAGTATAGATAAATTTAAAATGTTACAACATTTTAAAAAATAAGTAGATACCAGTTACAGACACTGATTTTAGGTTTTCAAAGGTTTACTAGATATGGTGGCATCAGGTCCCAGCTAATAGAAACCTAGAACAAAATAACCCAGTGTGCTNATGGACAATAACAACAAAGTAACCAGGCAGACACAGAGACTTTTTCTCTCATGGACAATCTCACCCCTCCCCCCTGGTTAGAGGATCAGCAAGCAGTTCAAGAGAGAGTCTACATAACGTCCACAGCACCTCATTAGGAGATAAATGTTAGGAGATAAACATTTGAGTTGATTTTTTAAGATCCATAGATCTTTGCAATTATGTCTATCTCCAAATGAAACATGATGTCGTTTAAGATAGACATCTGTTGATATATGTGTTTTTATAAGTGCCGCCCAAATACAACAACTCAATTAACGTTTCTCCTGTGAATTTCTGAGTTGATCTCCATCCGGTGTTTCATTAATGGAAGAAATGTGAGCTGCTGACCATTTCCTAGATGGCACATCCATCTTCACAACATTGTACCNATGACTATTATTTTATTTTACAAAATATTTTTTCTTCCCAATTTAGTCTTTCATTTTCTGACATGGTTTAGACAATTTAGGCTTGTAGTAGAAACAAAATAAAAAAATTTTAAATGTNCAAATGAAATGAAGACCACCAACAACAGAAACTGTTCAGTGCATTGGATAATAGAGTTTTAATGNATCTTTGCTGTCGGGTTAGTGTATTCGTGTGATAATTTTATGTGACAGTATAATTAAATTGTAAAACAATTCCCATTGCCTATGTATTTTATCTATTTATCATCATTTATTTCTTTACCTCTTNTGCTGCAATAAATATTATTGTAAGGAGAGTTAAATAAGTTAAACCAATGCAATTACTTTTACAGATTGAAATTAACTTCATATATCAATTTGTACACATTTATACAAAGTACCTATAACTGGTCTGGTATAAATAAATGCATTTATTGCAGTATATTTATGATGTCACTGTGGTTTCCATGTTTGCCTTCCTTTTGAGTAATGTTATATATGTTTAAACTTGACATTTTAACAGTTTTTTCAAACAATTTCATTCATTATCAAATAACCATTTATTANACTGTGGCAATTTTCTACCACTTACTGAACCCTTTAGGCACTCCTAAACAATGATTTATCAACCAATATACAGATTTTAATGCTTATCACAGCAAATATAGAAAGCAACATTAAGTAGTGACCTGACAAGAGATAACTAAGTTATCTTTTTAAAAGTCTNGAGCCATTTTTAGTGATCACCAGCACGCATTTACATACAGCTGATAGAAATTAGAGGAGCCATAGTTGANTCTTATATTCTTCACGTATCAAATTGGCTAATTATAAAACAAATATGGATATTAGCCATATGACCCCAATTGTTGATTTTAGAGGGGAGGAAGAAGGGTGTTTGAAATANCTCGGATGCTGGCCTTCTTGGTGGTCTTTTGTACCGAGGCCCCTCCCTAGGAGGGAAAAATATTCCTGCTCAGAAAAGTCATCCCTAGGTAACGGATCAGGGATGATCCAGATGGACCGTGTTGTGTGAGATAAATGGCTACTTAAAATAATCCGATCTGCTCACTGCACACAAGGCACAGCCCGACCGTTTCAATCCTCATGAGGTCTGACCACATCATCTTCACTGGAGCATCCCACCAAAGTTATGTGGTTGGGAACTTTTATTAGAACGAGGAAATTGAATTTCTCAATCCAGAGAAGCCAAGCCAACAGCAGAAGCATTATCTTTGTAGGATCCCACAATGGATCCATTGAACAGTTAGCCTTGAGAGAATACTGAAAGTTTATTTAAAAACAATTAACAGGGATTGAAAAGGAGGAGGGAAAAACCAGGACAAGCTTTTCAAGTGGGGTCATTTACATAAAACATTAAACCTGATAAAGGTATCTGTCAGCCTGTGGGAGGGTGTGTACGTCTTCAGTTATTCGAGTCCGGAGTGAATTAATTTGACACTAATTGCAGAAGGATTAAATTTATTCCATCTCTATAGGCTACTCCTTGACTATTAAAATTAAATGAAGATAAAAATGAATTATTCTTTCCTAGCTCAAAAATTAAACACCAAACCAATTTATGAGTGTGTGGGAGAAAATGGGCAATCAGGATCACAGTCTGTGCTGTTTTGTTTTCTAAAATAAACTGAAATAAGAAGATTGATTTATTAATTTAACCAAAAGATCACTTATTTGGGAGACCCCTGGGATACCTTTGAAAATAAAGCTTGGTGGAAGAACCTAAAAAACACAAACATTTTCATTAGTACTTTAAAAATACACAACACAGCTCATATAAGTNCATTTACTACAGGATGGTTTTAATAGTCAAATTAAACAAAAATTATTAAAGTGAAAAAAGTGTATTTCAAGTCATTTCAACACTGAGGTGAAACCGTAAGAAATGGTCTTATAAAGCAAACTTGGAAGGGACTCCCCACTTCCTGGATGGCCCTTAAACATAAATGACTAGTTCAAGGACTAAGGCCCCTTGGGACTCCTGAGGATGAGATCTGGTTCTTCATTGGCTGCCACTTGCTCTCTGGTCTAAGGGGATGGATACGGGGAAAGGGATGGGGGAAATGTACGACCTCCATGATCAGATTGGAATTCTAAAGGGTGTTTGCTGATTCTGGGTCCATGGCTTTGTCAAATACATTGTGCAAACCTTCAAACCTCAAATATGACTTATAAATATTCCGATTAAGGCACCTTTCTCTTTATGGGACATGGGATTATATATTAATTTGGATTGTTTGGTTGCTTATGCCATGTTTTTTAAAGACAAAAATAGACAAGATGTGATTGTTTTCAGATGTTTATACTTGAATATCTATATAGCATTTTGTGAATTCCTAAAAAATAATATATTATTATCCTACCTTCAACAACATGCCAAAGCAGATTAAAACAAACAAACAAACAAACTCTTTAGGACCTCATAAATAAAGGAAATGAAAGGTCAGAGGGAATTGCATAGCTTGCCCAGTGTCACACGGGGGAATAGTAAACTAAGGTCTAAAATGCCTCCTCCCACCCAACGCCTTCTACTTCAGCATAAGCTTATGCACAAAATTCTTGTATAAAATAGAATGCATTTTAACATGGATCAGTGTCATAAGCTAATTAAGGAAAGACTAACAAAGTAATTTCAGGCATTAGTCATCCTACTGGTTTAACCCTCCCTTCCACACTCTCTCATACCNCAAACTACACACAAGCCACATGCAAACAGGAAGCATTTGCATAGTCCCATATATGAATGAATAACCTCCTAAAGGCCAGGGCTCCATTCAATATAAATATAAATTCTAAAATATAATTTTAGAAATTAATGATGTTTTAAACATTTCTGTGAAACTTGTCACTTCATCTTTTCCCATTCCCTATGTGTATGTACATTTGTATATGTGTNTCTGTCTGTCTTTCTGTCTGAACTAGAAAATCTTTCTTCCTTTTTCCAAACAAGNATAATGTGGTTCTTTAGAAATTGTACTGGAAAAAAGTGTTTATCTTCATCCTAAGAGAACTATATAAACAAAGGATTTTTGTTTATATTTTGAGTATATTTATACTCATATTTCCTCCTGAGCCGTAATGAAAGTTATTAAAAAGAGCTGTTATGAACTGGGGAGATGCTTCAGCCTATAAGGTGTTTGCACTGAAAGCATGAGACCTGAGTTCAAACCCCAGAATCCATGGGGTTTTTTGTTTCTTTGTTTTGTTTTGTTTTAAAAACCTTGGGATTTGTTTGTTTTGAGACAGGGTCTGCCTGTGTAGACCTGGCTGTCCTGGAACTCGCTCTGTAGACCAGGCTGGCCTTGAACTCACAGAGATCCACCTGCCTCTGCTTCCTGAATTCTGGGATTAAAGACCTGCACCATCACGCCCATCTTAGGATTTTGTATTATAAAATGAAGATAGTTTTAAACTTGCATGTATCATTTTTTCATTTTATCACCCCCGTGTGTGTGTGTGTGTGTGTGTGTGTGTGTGTGTGTGTGTGTGTGTGTACCAGCATGGGCACCGACCTCCCTGCATTCACCCATGTGAGTACACGTGGAGGTCAGAGAGACATTGGGATGTCTTCAATTGCTCTCCACCTTATTTTTTGAGGCATGGCCTCTNATTGAACACGAGGCTTACCATCTGGGGAGCCAGAAAGCCCCCAGGATCTGCCTGTGTCTGTTCCCCAGCTCTGAGGTTACAGGCATATACTACCACACCTGGCAATTTCAGGTGTGGTAGTATATGCCTGTATATACTACCTGGCCCTATTGTTTTAGACTCAAGGAAACATCTTACCCAAAATGTAAATATAGGCTCTGATTGGCCTTGTTATTGGTTGTGATAGGTAATCTAACCTAGTGTTAGCCTTTCCTCACTGAATGATGAAGACCATACCTCTCCTATNCCCAACAGACATGACCAGACCCAAATCTGACCTCTCTTNCACTTGTAGAACCTCAAGTCACAACCTACCTGTTCTGGAGTGAGTCGAATTCTTAAAGCCCAGTGTACTAGAATACTCTAACAAACAAGCCTAGCACTTCCTGGGAACAGCTACAGTCCAGCTCTAAACATGGGGATGTCGCTTCTAAATGTGTTACTGGTTCCCTCCAGTACTCTCTCAGATAGAGAAATGGTACACAAGGGTGACATGCATGGTCCAATTTGACTTTCTGAAACAGGAATGCACAAATTCTCTCTGGAACAATTTCTTTGACAAGCTCATAGTAAAATGGAAACACTCATCATGCCCAAGAAAAACTNCTGCTATGTTTAGTTTTGAAATTTATAAAGTGAATAAGTTTAATATATATGTATATGTACATGCATTTCAGACTGGTGTTATTAATAATTAAATGAATATATAAATTGTATCCACTTTTCTCCTNAGCTTTACCAGCAAAGACCTCTTTAATCCATGTAAAAAAGGGTATTTTGTGGGTTTTTTTTTTCAGATTGTGAAGGAGCTGCCAGTGTTTGTGAATTTATGATTCTTTTAGTTAATACATCTTATGCTTCATGAAATGGGAATTATACAAGCAATTTCTACTATTATTTCAATTATCTTATTTGTCATCATGTCTTAGCTTTTCTGGGCCCAGGTTTGAAGAGCATGTCCAGGAATGACACTAAAAAGCATCTAGGAATGTATCTAGACACTGTTTCCACGTTAGGACCAGTCCCTGCAGAGGCGCCTTGTTGGCAGAATAAGGCAGTGCTTCTATTAGAAAAAAAGGGATTGCANTCACATCTCAGATCTTGGTGGGGAATGAGGGCCAGTCCATACAGCACTTGGAGAGGCAGCACTCCATCTACCAGGAAGCATGCTCTACAGCAAGGCTCTGTCTGCACAGGAGAAAAGAGTGGCTTTTGAAAATTTGCAAANGAAAGAAAGAAAGAAAAAAATGCCTGCATGAGAATTAGAAAAACAAACAACAGTATTCATTTCTGAGAGATGATAGTTCTATTGGTAAAGTGCCTACTGTGTGAGCATGAGGACTTGCCTTCAATCCCTAGTAGGCGTGGTGGCACACACTTATAACACTGGGGAAGCAGAGATGGGAGGATAATTGGNTTTCACTGGACAGCCAGACTAGCCGAATTCATGAGTTCCAGGTCCCAGTGAGAGACCCTCTCTCAAAAATAAGTAACAGGGGCTGAAGTGATAGTTCAGTTGGTTAAGAGTGCTTGTTGCTCATGTAGAGGCTCTGGGTTTGGTTCCCACCATAGACATAGTGGCTCACAATCATCTTTAACTTCAGTTTCAGGGGATCCAAACCCTTCTTCTGACCTCTACAGCACACAAGATATACATGCAGGCAAAATACTCATACACATAAATAAATCTAGAAAAAAATGAAGTAGATACTTTCTGAAGGAGGACACTTAAGGCTGATCACAAACACACGCATACACACACACACACATTCACACACAAACTCTCAGAGACTCAGACACATACACACATGCACACACAGAGATACACAGACACTCTCACACATAGACATGAACACACACACTCACACATGTGCTTCTCTCTACACTTGGCCCAAGGAACTTCACCTAACCAGAAGGAATTCCCAGGGCTACTCTGTAGACAACTGTCTCCGAGAAACATTCTTACTCTAATAGATAANCCTGATTTTGCCACATACAAGGTAGGATGTACAAGGAGATCAAGGAAAGCTGTGAGACTATATTTTTTAAAAAAGATTTATTCTCTTGCTGCACTTTGTATTTTACAACCTGAAGGAAAGAGCCCCAGGGTTTTCCCTCCTGTGTATTTTCATCTTGCTTCTTCATGGCCAATGATGCCAGCTGAGGTTGTCAGAACAATAAAACCAAACCTATGGGGTGGGAACAGATGATCCTGTCATTTTCCTAGGGCTTTGAGCTGCACATCAAATCCAGGGCTGATCCCTCTACACTTGTTTAACCTGCCTGTGAGGTTCACAATGATTTTCTTAGCTCTGTGATCATCAATGACTACAAATTTGTCAGTGTAGTCACGTTTCATTACTGAAGTTAGGGACCAAATGATGACTTTGGAGAGTGGCCTGGTAAGAGCCTGATGTTTGCCTGTCTTTGCAGCATTGCTGATGCTTGAGAGCACCAACCAGGGCTTTCGGCACATCAAGATGGCAGTGTGGAAAGATCACGTGTTTTTAATTATGTGTATGTGTGTGGATATGTGCATGTGAACGCAGGTGACCCATAGAGGCTAGAAGAGAGTGTTGTCTACCCTGAAGCTGGAGTTACAGGTGGTTGTGAGCTCTCGACTTGGGTGCTGGGATCAAAACAAGCCTGGGTCCTCTGCAAAAACAGCATGAGTGCTTATTCACTGAACCTCCTTTTCAGCCCTTTTCACCATTCACAAAAGTCATTTAAAGGAGTACAACATTCCCTTTAGAACAGAATAATACCGCATCCCAAAGGGAGGACTAATGGTGGGATCAGAAAATCACAAAACAGAACAAAGCAATCCAAGAAGCTGAGTGTCCCAGTACGACTCCCTCAGGCTTCCCTGAAAGAGGCCATGTACAGAGGGGAAACAGACAGAAAATGTATACCCCAAGATCATGGGGCTGCAGAGATGACTCTGCAGTTAAGAAAACTTGCTGCTCTTGCAGAGGTCCCAGGTTCAGTTCCCAGCACCCACATGGTGTGCACAACCACCTGTAAGTCCAGTTCCAGAACTNACACTCTCTGCTGGCNCTNGCAGGCACCAGGCACACACGTGATACACATATATACATGCACTCACATATACATATAAAATAGAATAAATCTTTTTAGAAANGTCTTGGTTTTGCACACTGAAAAGTTATCAACACATAACGACAACATTTAAATAAGGGGCAAAGAAAGTGAATAATTAATAATTCCCAGGCTACTGATGATCCTTTCTTGTGGAACCATGTGTCTAATACCAGATAGAGCTTNCTGGAGAGATNCTGCTCTGTGGTGATATTATATTTGTGCACCCCAATAAAGCTTACCTGAGGATCAGAGGGAAAAGTCAGCCACTATATTAAACATACAAGTCAGGTAATGATAGCACACACCTTTAATCNTAGNATTTGGGANGCAGAGATTCATCCAGATCTCTGTGAGTTCAAGGCTACACTGGGAACAGAGCCAGGCATGGTGGTACACCCTTTAATTCCCAGGACTAGTTAACCATAGAGGTCTGGAGGTCTGTAGAGACAGACAGGAAGTGATAGAGCTGGGCAGAAAGAGGAAGTGATGTAGCTGGGTGGAAAGAGGAAGTGAGATGGCAGGGCACAGGAAGGATATAGGCGTGAGTATACAGGAAGTAGCTCTCTCTGGAGGCTGAGGAGTTGGTAAGGCAAGGTCGGCTGTGGTTTGTCCTATTCCTCTGATATTTCAGTTTTCACCCCAATATCTGGCTCCGGGTTTCTTATTAATAAGACCGTTTAGCAATTCAGCTTACACTGCTCTGCTACCTACACTGAGACACTGCTATCATTCTAACATCTAAGGAACAGAGAAGGGACTGGACAGATGGCTCAGCAGTTAAGAGCATTGGCTGCTCTTGCAGAGGTCCTAGATTCAGTTCCTAGCACCCACATAGCAGCTCATAACCATCTATAACTCCNGTCCCACAGTATCTGAGGCCCTTTTCTGGCCTCTGCAGGAACCAGGCACACACGGCAAACATACATGTAGGCAAACTCTCATACACATAAAATAACCTTGTAAAAAATACATTAAATATTACCTCCAAAGTCTGTTAACACAGGGTTGAACTAGTAGTCAATACTATTTTAGNTTAACATTTGGATACATTGGTTTAAAGATATTCTATGTAAGTTAAAGAAAATATATTGAATGTATTATCTAAAAATGTAACTAACGTCTTATTTGAAAATATGTTAATAGTCCTTTGTTCTTCACTTTTTGGACATNTTTTTGAAGTGTTTTTAACTATGAAAAAATGAGCTACTTAAATATTGAATGAAAGATTGGTAATCTAATGATAAAAATTAAGCACAAGGTGCTCCTGTAATCCTTGCACTTGGAAAATGAAGGCAGGAAGATCAGGAGTTCAAAGCCGGACTCAGCTACATAGCAAGTTTGAGGCTAGCCTGGGCTACACGAGATCTTGTCTTTTAAAACTGTGAAATAAATGAATGAATAAATAAATGTGATGAAATTTTCTTATAAATGTAAAAAGGAATTCATGATACATTTAGAAAACAAAAATGAAAGGTGAGCTGGAATTGTAGCTCAGTGATGGANTGCTTGCATGAAATCCTGGGTTCATTTCCAAGCACCATAAAAAACATTTTTTTAAGAAAACTAAAAATAAATTTAGAAATCTTTAAATAAAATACATTATAAACTTAACTACATTATCTGATTTTTAGAAAGACATGCAATTAATATATGTATATTCAAATCTCAAGAATATATAAAAGTAACTATTCATAATTATTATCTTTTTGGTTTATCCATAGTCTCTAATGTTTCGAAAACAAGTATAAATAGTTCATGAAATGGAGATAAAAGGAAAATGTAGTGGCGTTGTTTACTCAGAACCAAACAAGTTTATTTCATGACTAACTTACTANAATGAAGAAACTAAAGACCACAAAAACCTCATTCCTTTCCATGATTGCAAACGATCTTCTGCCACCCTGTGGGAAACTCTGCACACTGCAGAACTGAAATTAAAAATGGGAACAATGAAAAACCTGTAACTGAAGAGGAAATGCTTTTCATGGCCCAAGTGGTTTAACTAAAACTTTGTTGATCAGTTTGTCATTTGTTTTCCCTCCAGCAAATTACTAGGAAATTACTAGGGGAATTAACTAACACGTGATTATAATATTCCAAGCACTCGTCTCATAAATATGTAGTTTTGTCTCAAAAAAGCCCTGTGGGGTAGGCATTCTTTTTCCTCCTATTTTATAGGTAAGTCACAGAACACTTAACTCTGCCAACNGGGAACAAATCTGGACTGTGACTGCAAAGTGCTGTGTTTGGGGTCAATTTAAAANTTTNTTGACTTTACCATTCCCTTTAGGACTGCCTAATAGAATTGCCCAAACAGTTAACTGCTAGACCTTTACAGGTTGAGCAAGTGCAACTTCTAAGAGGAATGGCTATGTCCTCCAAACTAATAGTCCCTTGAAGCTTCTAAAAAGTAAGTGTCATAGGCTGGAACCCTTCGAAAATCGTTACTGGTCCACACAGAAAAGTACAGAAATTGAACTCCTTTGAGGCATTTTTTTACAACAGCCAATTGATGTTGACTGTGATAATAAAATATTTTTAAGTAAGACCGGTTTTTTTTCCTATATCTATTTCATCAAGCTATGACCCACAAATAATTGGGAAAAGCATGTTTAAAGGGTGAGGGGATGATATCTCAGAAGAGCGCTTACCTAGCAGGCAGGAAGCCCTAGGTTCAGTCTCTGCTACCACTTAAACGGTGTGCTAACAATCATGTTGGTAATCCCAGCACTCTGAAGGCTGAGGCAGGAGGATTAGTTCAAGGTTATTTCAACTACACAGGGAGGAGTTCAAGGCCAACCCCGGACACATGAGAGACTGGGAGGTGGGGGGGTAAGGGTCGGGGGTAGAGGATGTGGGTGGGGGGTAATTACTCCCAGAAGCACTGCTGGAGAGAAAAGAAAAAGTAGATTCTTCTAGGACCTAGCTACCCCACATAAGACATCGGTTATATTTCACGCCCTTTGCATTCACTTTGTAATACGGTTAACGCCGTGTTAAGTAAAGACAAACAGAAAGGAAGTACTGGCCCTTTCAGACAGCAAGGTGATCAGAAACAGAAAAGGANGAGCGCGAGCCTTAGAGGCGATTCAGCAGGCCGAAGACAGCAAACCCGGATAACCGCGCGTGCGCAGAGAGGAGGGACGCTGGCGATTTGGTGATGACGCCCCGTCCCCGCTTCCTCCTTCAGCCGCGCCCGGCGCCGGTCCGGAGGTGGTCACTTCCGCCGGGGCGTGCGCACTGAATCCGGGTCAGCTGCTACCGCCAGGACTGCAGCTGCGACCGGCCGGGAAGCGCTGGGCCCCGTCTCCACCGCCGACCAAGGGCAGCGGGCTCTGCCCGCCGCCGCTTTCTGCGACCTGGCCGTCAGCCCCACGTCGCCGGCCTGGAGGGACAAAGAGGACGAGGGGGCCGCGGCTTCCTCCGGGGTGAGCGTGGCCGGGGTAGCGGGCCGGGTTGAGGCGCAGCAAGCTGCGGAAGGACCAGCAAGGCCAAGCGGCGGGCGGGGGCCGTGGACTGGCGTTTTCGCGTTCCGGGTCCGTGCGCTGCCGGGCTCTGCCCCGCCCCGGGCGCTGGTGCCAGTCTCGCGCCCCCTTCCTTTTCCGTCTGTGGTCGAGTGCCTGGGGCGGAACCTCCCGGTTCCTGGCTTCCCCTAGCCACGTTTGTTCTGTGTTCCTATCCGGCGTCAGCCCGGAGCTGAACAAAGAAACTTGGGCGTGTAATGCACCCCATAGCCTGGGGAGATGGACGCAGACAGCATACACAAACAGCATCCTATAAGTCATCAGGCTCTCTTGCACCGTCCTGAGAGTGCTGTCCCAGGATAGGGTGTGTACGTCAATGCCCGGTCCCTGCTTGTTTTCAGACACTTAACCTCTTCATTTAAATACTGGCCCAGATGCTTTGGATTTCTNTATGCACCCGATGCCACGGAAGTGGCATTCTCCCTAGGTCAGTTGACGTTCAAGCTGAAACTTATTTGGATCTTTAATATATAGCTTTGAAACTTCCTTTGTCCAGGGAGCTCTTTGAGGACACAGCTTTTACAGTGTTTATCAAGGTAGTTCTAGTGCCATCCATCTGCGATTTTAGCCTCACTTTTATTTTAGTTAGGATCTTTTCTCTTATTCTTGAATTCCCACCTTGAATGAAACGCACTTTGTCTTATGATTTATAAGAATACTTCTACAATTGTAGAATTTCTTTTTTTTCCCCCTCAAAGATTTTTTTTTGTAAATGTGTCTATGTCACATGGTGTGGGTGACTGCAGAGGGCATCGGAACCTCCTGGAACTGGTGTTATAGGCTGTTGTGAACTGATAGGTGTGGGTGGTGGGAACTGAAATAGGGTCTTCTGAAGAGCAGCCAGAATGCTTAACCACTGAGCCAGCCTTCTAGCCTTCACTTGTAGAAAGAAACTCTGTAATTTATGAATGGATGTTTCTTCAAAGTTAGAATTGAAGTTATCTAGTTAAGTTACCCATACTTGAAGTTACCAATGCTTCATTACCTTGCACAATTTTTGTTTGGTTCTTATCATTTTTTTTTCTCGTAATGCTATTCTTAGTCTTCAAGTCTTTTCTCTCTGTAGCTTCATGTTAGACTAGGAAGTGTGATACGTGTGTGCGTGGAGTAGGAACTAATTACCATAAATCAGAATAGTTCCATCTTTAGGCGTTACAGTACCTTTCACACTAAGTATAACCAAATCTGGTTTTACTGTGTGTGGAGTTGGTAGTGAACTGGAGACAGTGTGCTATATTGGGAACAGTTCTGCTGTAGATCTGGGAATCGGGATGTGGTCTTTTGCCTCATGTCTAAGATGAAGGGGTAATAATATTACAGTCTCTCACACATTTGTTGGTCAGTTGACTCATCAGTAACCAATGGGTGTAAAAATGGTTAGTAGAAGTGAAATACTCTTTTGGGCAATGGTTCTGTTTGTTTTTACTGGAGTGATGAAAACAAGTATGTCTCTCCAGACCCAAGAGTGGCCTTGGCTGGCAGTAGTCAGGTCTTTGGTTAGGTTTACATCCTCTGAAGCAAGACAGTAATAATACAGCTAGCCCTAACTTTACGTTACAACCAGCTTAGAACACTAACAGACTGTTGGAGACCAGGGGTGAGGGTGTAATCTACTTAAAGATGTCAACACATCTCCAATACCTTCTGCATACTGATAATTTAGTAAACATATTCTTATAGATGTGTGTTTATCCTCTGCTATGATTTCACAATTTTGAGAGCAGTTAGCACCATTCTAGTTTGTTGAGAGAGATTGTGTGTGTGTGAACATTTTTGTGGAAGCATTTCATTTCATTCTTGAAAAACCTACATGATGGTAGTAGGGGAGATAGATCAGCCAGAAAAGGTACTTGCCTGGAAAGCCTGAGCCCTTGAGTTTGACCTCTAGAACCCACATAAAAAGCCAGCTATAATCCCAGCAGTCCTGTGGCAAGATGGGAGGAAGAGACAGGAGAATCTCCTTGAAGCTCGTGGCCAGCTAGCTGGGAGCATGGAGTAATCAAAGGAAATAGAAGAGAGACCCTGTCTCAAAACAAAGTGGACAGAGAGGACCACACCTGAAAATTGTCCCCCTACTTCCACTCTGCTGCCAAAGCACACACCTCTAACCCACCCACCCTACCTATGTGCACCAGTGTGTGTTTAAAAATGATAGGGTTTTTAGAAGGATATGATGTTACCCTTGGGAACAATGACAAGCAAGTATGGGGGATGTTTCTGGGGATTTTTTGTTGATCTTCATGGGCATATAGGCTGTTGTTCATAATAAATAAAAATAAATCAAGCAGAACAGTCTGGGTCAGTGCTGGCCTTCTGCCACTTGTGTTTGGTTTCAGCATCACCTGTTTCTAGCATCAGGGCTTAAACTACATAATAGTAAAGTAAAGTTACTTTGGAGAACTGTCAGTCANAGCCTAGGTGGGTCAAAATAGGATCCTAATACTCAATTTTGCTCATCTTCCTAAACTGCTTATGGCTTCCCCCTCCATCCTGGTTGGATTCACACCTCTCCTCTTAAGTGGTGTATGGAGGGATCCAGCTTTGATATTTAACCTGACTGGGGTCAAAGGCTGTTGATTTCATTATGACTGCCACAGATAGCTGGCATAAAGATGTGCCACCAAGCTATCGAGACAGATTATTTCTGTGGAAGTACGTTATTTCCCTGTTCTAACATTTTAAAGTTCTGAAAGCGAAACTGGGAAATAACCAACAAATGTGAGTCAGAGGCATCCGGATTCCCTCCCGAGCAGTTGTGCGTGTTTCAGCTCCTTCCTTGCTGTTTCCTGTGCCTACAGCTGCTTGGTGATAAAGTGCTTCCAAGAACAGAGCTCAATTGTTGACTTGTTTTATCTACCTAGTGTGCTGCCCCCAAAGCTCTTGATGAAATGGTGGAGTTAGTCTCTGTTTCTTTCTGTCCTCTCTTTGTTTGACTAGCCTAGGCTATCGTCCCCATAACTAAAATCCCATAGTGATATACAGAGGTGTATGAATATCACGTGACTGAGAACATAGAGTAAAACTTGAGGAAGTGGGCTGCAAGGCACAAGGACTTGGGCTTGCTATGTTTGCCTGTGGTGCTGAGAATTGAATTCNGGGCCTCAAATGCTGAGCAAGCGGTCTCTGAGCTACAGCCCAGCCCTGCCTTCCTGTTTGATTTTGAGCTGGTCTAACTCAGAGGCTCAGGCTGGCCTTAAACATGCAATCTTCCTGCCTCGGCCTCTGAGAGAGCTGGGGTTACAAGACTGTGTATAAAGAGCTCCTTTTGTTGTTTATTTAAGACAGTATTTTGCTAGGTAGCCCAGGCTAGTCTCNAACTCAGCAGTAATCCTCTTGTTGTAGGCCCAAGAGTACTGGGATTGCAAGCCTAAGCCCCATGACAAAATTTTGAATGAGTTATTTTTCAAGTGATAAAGCAGTTAAGAGGCGTTTCACAAGAAAATATTTTTTCCAGCAAATAAGGAATAATTTTACCAACAGTAATTTATATTGTGTGCATTTATGTTCTCACAAAGTATTTTCACTTTTTAAGGGAAGCTCATAACAGGAATCCATTTATATAGTTCAGAAAGCAAAATAAGCTTAAGGGGTTGAGCAAAGGCTTGCCCAATAATGGTATGCCTTCAGTGTTAAGCCTATAATGTGCTGAGCATTTGTGCTAAGATTAAGAATATATCAATTCCAACTGTCAGTCTCTGCTGTTNTTGCTGAGATTTTTTTTTCTCGTTATTTAAAAAAGACATAACAGAATATTCTGATCCTCCCCCTCTCAATATCCAGTAGAAAGGTAGGACAAGACCATGGGAACTATTCTGGTTATTTACTCAGCAGGTAGTTCAGTGACAGAAAGTTGGCATCTTACTCCTTTTTCTTCCCCCTGTGCTAATAAATAGGTTTACAAAAATGTAAGCCCTTTGAGACCTTCCCAAGTATAAGTAAGTACTCAAACTGGGAAGTAGAAACCTCTAGTTACTAGAGGAATGGATTTAATTTGCTATATGAGACCTAACACTTTACGGGTTTAATTTCCTTTGTAGTTTGTTTTTAGAATCTCATTTGATATGAATGTGAATGTTTCTCATCATTTATTTTGAAAGGTGGTTTGGTCTGGTTTGTTTGGTTTGGTTTGGTTTGGTTTGGTTTGGTTTTTCAAGACAGGGTTTCTCTGTATAGCAGCCCTGGCTGCCCTAGAACTCACTATGTAGACCAAGTTGACCTCGAACTCACAGANATCCACCTGCCTCTGCCTCCCAAGTGCTGGGATTAAAGGCGTGCGCCACCACCATGTCCTNCAGTTTTTTTAAAATCAAGTAGAGTGTAAGGATGTAGGTGTGCTATGTGGGCATGCCACCTTTTCTCCTCTATATGTCAACCACTTAGAACTACTACTACGTCATTGTTTTTACTTATTATTTTTGTGCTTCCAGTTCTACTGTGTAACTCTTAAAAATGTAAAGCTAGGCATCATGGCCCATGCCTGTAGTCTCAGAACTCAGGAGGTTGGAGCAGGAAGGTCACAAGTTTGAAGACAGCCTAGACTAAAGGGCAAGAATATGTTTCAGAAACAAAGACAGAAATGTAGTTTAGTGCTGTCTGTAGTAACTTGCTCTGTGGATTGCTAGATGTGTATAAGAGACAGCCATGTATGTTCCTGGTACCTGCAGAATCCAGAATATGGCATTAGATCCTGTGAAATTGGAGTTACGGACATTTGTGACTACCATGTGGGTGCTGGAAACTGACCACTGAGCCTTCTCTCCAGCTCCTCTTCATGACTTCTTAGACTGTACTTCAGATGTATTGTTCTATCAGACAGAAGGTGAGTCAATGCTCCACCTTAAAAAGTGAGAATTTTTACAGTTTCTTACAAAACTAAAGTTAAACTTTGGGGCTTAGGTTAAAATGTATAGTTGTNTATATGAGAGCATCACTAACTTGAGTGCTGAGCTCTGTGAGAGAGGCATGATACAAATGGGAAGCACATCAGAAATTCGTACAGTTCAGTTGCTAGCCAAGCTCCTGGGTAGACTCGAATGGAGAGGAGGAGCTGTAAACACTGCATAGCGCTGTGCTCTGGTGAGTTTGCCTGTGCCTGTAAGTTACTAGNGCGCTTTCTAGAATCACCCCGTCCAGAACACAAGGCTTAGTTAGGATTCTGTGATAGAGAAGACATTTATTTATCTGAGATAGGGTCAAGTTTCAACCTGGTAAATAGATTTCATAACCAGATCACTGAACTAAAGCCTCTGTGGCTGCTGGAGTGGAGATGTGAACTTGGNTGGGAATGTTGCGCCTTTGCAGCAGATGAAGAGGAAAGTGGAAATCNAGCTGTTGTCCATCTTTNCCCACAGGACCTCGGCTGCCTGGATTGCCAGGAGCTGGAGGCTGACATTGAATCCAGGCTGAGGATGGAAGGGGTGGAGCTCAAAGAAGAATGGCAGGATGAAGATTTTCCAATGTGAGCAGNGCATTTTCTTAAATGGGTTTGGAACGAAGCATCAGAATTACTTTATTGAAATGTTCAGCTCATGTATGTTGGGCATAGTTAAAAAGGTTACANGTGATCATTGGGTTCCAAAAGTGAAAGTTATTTTCCAACTAAATATGTGACNGTTGTCTTTCATATTTGTTTTAATCACTTCAGCTTTGGATTTTTAGCAAGCTGTGCTTTACACTAAGGTCTTAGGCTTTTAGAGGAATGGGCTATCAGTTGTGTGNAAGAGTGAGCAGAGTTCCAGGCACAGTGGTGTCNTCTTGTAACCCCAGCACTGGAGAAATGGAGACCAGCTCCCCAGGGCACACTGGCCGGCCAGCCTGGGCTATTTGGTCAGTCCAAGACCAATGAGAGATGCTGTCTCAAATAGTGGCCAGCACCTGAGGAATATCTGAGATTAGCTTCTGACCTCGTACACACACATACAAACTGATTTATAGAGCTTAAGAAACACAGCTTTAGTCCTTCTAACTATTGATATTTTTAATGGATCTTTGAACATCAAAAGANTTGTTTTTAATTTCTGGGTTAAAGAGTATGTTTTTGTCTTTCAGACCTTTACCAGAAGATGACAGTATTGAAGCAGATATACTAGATGTAACTGGTTCAGACAGCCAACCTGGTAAGAACTGGAGACTTTCAGTGAAGTNTGTATTCCTTTTGAACACATTTCTTTGTAGAGAGGAAAACAAAACAAAACAAACTGAGCTTTTATTCTGATAGAGGGAACCAAAGGGCAAAGTTTAGGCAAATTCTTGAGAAATTTAACTTCATAAAAAATATGCCTTTGGGTTCAGAAATTTTTATAAGGCGTGAAAGAGACCATATTAATAAGAACTAACTATGAAGTCTGCCTCTATTGTTTGAAAGGCCATCGATACATTCTTGATCTCTTGACAAAGAAGCAGTAGTAAATAATTCTTTTAAGAAGAGTGAGTGCTATTCTCAGAGTCCACCTCAGGTATCTCACAGTNCTTNTAACTCGTTCTCTGGGTCAAGTGCCCTCTCCTGGNCTCTGCGGGCACTGCACTTGTGTGCGCATACTCATACACACACATATGCACGTATTTAAAAATAAAAGTAAATTGGCTCTGAAGAGATGGCCTAGCAGTTAAAAATACTTGCTGCCCCTTTGTAGAACCTGGGTTCAGTTCCCAAGCATCCACATTGCAGTGCACAACCATCCATAACTCCAGTTTCAGGGAATCTGATGAACTCTTCTGGCCTCCTCAGACACTACACACATGTGGTATATAGACATACATGCAGACAAAACACCCATACACATAAAATAAATAGAATAAAATCTTTTTTAAAAAGCAGTGATCACAACAAAGTTTTATGAATTAATGCTTTGGGATTTTCTTTTAAATGTTTTTCTCAAGAATGAAGTGACTGAAATGTTTCCCTTTCAACTGGAGCACCTGAGCAGTCCGCTCTTCTTCCTTGTTTTCCCGTTTCAGTCTCGTTAGAAGTTAATGGAAATAAAGTACGTAAGAAACTAATGGCCCCAGACATCAGCCTGACCCTGGATCCCGGTGAAGGCTCTGTGTGGTCAGATGATTTGGACGAAGGCGGAGAGGTTGACCTGGAAGGCTTAGACACCCCATCAGAGAACAGTGATGAATTTGAATGGGAAGGTAATTCACTGTTTTTATATGAGTTTGTGAATAAATGTTTATATTACATAGTGTTTACCATGGTATTCTCTTTAGGAAAAGTAGGATATAGCGAAATCTTAAACATGAAACCTGCTAAAATCCATTGAAGGATTATGTTTGAAATATGTTATTTTTTCTGCAGTTCCTAAGTTTGTTACTAAAGTAGAAGATTCTGAAAATACTTGAAGTTTTCAAGACTATAGATTATGCAGGTAGCTTTCATTTAGTTTAGTTTTGTTTTGTTTTTCCTTACTTGACCAACATTGTAATTTGTTTTTTCATAGTTGCTTCATAAGTATTGCCTAATATTCCAGTATATTCTTGTCAGTCAATCTAGTAAGGAAAGATGTCCTCTAAAGAGACATATAAGGAATATATACTAAAGAACGCCTAAGGGGCTGGGCACAGTGGCACTCCAGAGCAGAAGCAGAAGGATCTCTGAGTTCCAGGCTAGCCTGGTCTCTGTAGCGAGTTCAGTGACAGCCAGGACTACATAGATCCTGTCTCTAATAATAATAATGATGATGATGATGATGATGATGATGATGATGATGATGATGATGATGAATACCTAAGGATTGGCAGGAGAGGTGCCGAGGACCGCTGCACCTGTAAAGCTGCTGCCTTGAAGTCGTGAGTGCTCGGCCCCAATCTGATGTTGCCATTGTAATTACTTTGTGTTCAGAGGCATTGGTGTGTTTTTGCTTTGTGTGCTTTCTAGAATTAGGCAGTAGTTGATTATAATATTTAGAAAAATGTAAATAATCTTTTTGTTTNGTCTTTAAAGTGAATTTTGCATCAAAACTGTACTTAAAACAGTCGACACTTNTAGGTGATGAGGAGTGATACTCTGTAGCTTTTTGGTTTTTTTGTTGTTGTTGTTGTTGTTTTTTCTCTTCCCTGTTTTACTGGTTCAGTAAGCAGCCCAGTAAGAAGCAGTCGTTTATACAGACACTGAAATAGTTTTCTGCCTGTGTGTTTTGTCTCTTCTCTCCTTAATGCTGCTGTAGTCATTGCCTGGAAGGATATTTTCCGTTAACAGCTTTATCTTGGAAACAACTAACATGCAGTAGGTTTCCCCTCCCCCCATCTTTTGGTAAGGACTATCATACTAAAGTTTTGAAAATCATAACTTCATTTTAAATCAACTAAACTGCAATCTGCAAACATAAATCGTACGTAATCATTGGTGCTTTGGCTATTGTTAATTTATGTAAATTTTTGCATGTGTTCTTCAGAAAAGTACATGTCTGCTTTATAAAACTGATCAAAAGGAAAATGATCACCGAGTAGTTAACCACTTTCTATCTTGTATTACAGTGTTTTATAATTAATGTATGTGCTAAAACACAATTGGCTNTCGGATGGTTACTTGAAGTAAGCTGTATTAGTAACTCTAATGGACACTGTTGTCCTGAATGAAATCTGGAAAGGCATGCAAGGCTNGTGTAGTAAGATTTCAATGGCTCTGTCTTTCCTAAGCCTGATGTAAATGATGCACTATAACTTGGTGCTTTGTTGAGTTGGGCAATAGAAAGTTCTGGTAAACTGAGTTTAAAGACATAAATTGGCCTTAAGTAAGACCAAGCCTTTTCTTATTATGTAGGTGATAATTTCAGCTGGTGTATTGAAAATTCTTCGTAAATAGTTGGATGTGGTGGTATGTACCTATTCTCCCAGATACTGGGAGACTGAGGCAGAATCACCTGAGCCCATGAGTGTGAGGCTAGCCTGGGGAGTATAGCAGGACACCAATAAGAAAACAGAAAAACTCGGAATAATCTAGATAGTAAAGTGGTTAACATACAGTTTTGATTTTTATTTTGTAAATAACAATTTGTGATTCAAAAGCCTTTTATTTTAACAGATGATCTTCCCAAACCCAAAACTACCGAAGTCATTAGGAAAGGCTCAATTACTGAATACACAGCCACAGAAGAAAAAGAAGATGGACGCCGTTGGCGCATGTTCAGAATTGGAGAACAGGACCACAGGGTGGATATGAAGGCGATTGAACCCTACAAAAAGGTTATTAGCCATGGAGGTGAGGCTTAGGGAGGATCCTCTGAATCTTTAGATGCAGTGTCCAAAATCTAAATACTGTCAGAAAATGTGCCTATAGATAGTAGCTCATTTTAAAAGAATAATGAAAATTTCTCAAATCATTTTAAGAATATAAAAGGGTTTTGTTTGTTTTTTGTTTGTTCGTTTTTTGTTATGTCTTGGGGGATTGGTTGTTTTTTTG